>BSBM01000137.1:2532500-2662500 GCA_027924585.1 Larix kaempferi
CTCATCATCATTGTCATCACTCTCTCTTACCTGGTTTTCCACCTCTCTCTCTCTCTCTCTAAACCCCCTCTCCCTAACCTCTCCCCCATATTTAACCATCATACTCTTCCTATCTCTCTGCTACACCCCCTATCCCAAAACCCCCTCCTCTCTATCTCTCTCCCCTCCTCTCCCTAGCCCTTACTAACCCAGGCTCTCGCAGTCTCTCTCTCTTCCTGACACCTCCACCTACCTCTAACCACACCTCCCATCTCTCTTTCTCACTCCCTACAACCAACACCCTCTCCTCTCTCTCTCTCTCTCTCTCTCTCTCTCTCTCCCCCCCCCACCATTACTAACCCCCTCTCTCAGTCTCTCTCTCTCCCCCTCGTTAACCCCCCTCCTAGCCCCTTACCCCTAACTAACCCCCCTCTCTCACTCTCGCTTCCTGGCTTCTACACCTCTCTCTCTCTCTCTCTCCCCCCTCTTGCTCTCTCCTAATCCCCCTTCCCCTACCACTACATGGTGATGATGACGATGATGATGATGATGAAGATGAAGATGACGATTATGATGATGATGATGATGATGATGATGATTGATGGTGATGATAAAGAATAGGATGATGATGATAAAGAAGAGGATGATGATGATGGTGATGATGATGATGATGGTGATGATGATGATCAATCATCATCACCATCATCATATTCATCACCATCATCTTCATCTTCATCATCCTCATCGTCATATTCATCATCATTTTCATCATCATCACCATCATCCTCATCACCATCTTCATCATCATCATCATCATCACCACCACCATCATCATCATCATCATCATCATCATCATTGTGGTCGTCTCTCCCCCTCGTTAACCCCCCTCATAGCCCCTTACCCCTAAAAAACCACCCCCCATCTCTAATCCCTAAGCCCCTAACACCAAATCCCTATTTAACCCCCTAACCCATAGAAACTATTAAATAAACTATTGAACAACGTTTTGATGATTACAATAACGCTAGCGTGTTTTTGCATGAAGAAACACTCTCTCGTTTTGTGCAAGTAGGCGTTATTTAACCGTGCACCAAACATATTAAATACCTATGATTATTTTTAATATTCTAGAAACACGAGCGCGTTTTGTTTGTCCATAATGCTAGAGTGTTATGTCTTTACATAACGCGAGCGTGTTTTGTCTGTGTAAAAATTCTGCAAAATGCTTTTATACCTGAAATCTCGTGTTTTCTATTCCCGTCTTCCTGTCTCCCATATAGCAGGATACTTCACAATCATGGTTCAAGGAAATTGAGGAAGCTCAAGACACTCTATGTTCACAATCAACAAGCTTGAAGAGGATTCTACAGGTAGCATTTGGAATTGAGGATTCCACATTCACAATTAGCAAGCTTCAAGAGGATTTTATATTGACAATTTTAAGCTTCAAGAGAATTCTACATTCACAATTTCAAGCTTCAAGAGGATTCTACATTCACAATTTCAAGCTTCGAGGGGATTCTACATTCACAATGTCAAGCAAGATTGATGAATCTATATGAACACAATTGAAGAAGAATCTACATTCACTATTGAGAAAGCTTGAAGAATCTATATTCACAAATGAAGAATTTTCTATATTCACAAGTAAGGTAGAAACTTTACTTTCACATTTGAGCTAGATTGATGAATCTATATTCACAATTGAGGAAGTATCTATATTGACAATTGAGCAAGCTTGAAGAACCTATATTCACAATTGAGAAATATTTTGGATATTTGAATAGTTGAGCACACCTCTAGAATCTATTTTCTTAGTATTGCTCATTGTGGTCATGGGGAATTCACATAATCAAAAAAAGAAATCGACAAGAAAAGAGAGGCCTCAAGAAACCATGGAAGAAGCTAGAAAAAAGAAAAGATTGAACATGTGGAATCGAAGGAATTCCATGGAAACTCATCCAATTCCAACCGTAGATGATGCCACGGTCGTTCCTACCCATCCACCTCAAGAAAAACGAAGAAATTCACTATAGGGGCCCTCAATTTCAACAACATTTGATGAACAAGCACCCAACATTTCAAATTTCAACAAAATTTGATGAACAAGCACCGAACATTTCAAATTTCAACAACATTTGATGAACAAGCACCCAACATTTCAATTCCCACATCAAGTCAACCTCAGAATATGGTAGTGAATGACTTGTTGGGTAGTGGTTATACAAACGATGAAGTTAGAGAGGCATTGAGTGGAGGATTTACAACGGAAGAAGCAAATGTTATGGAGACCGTCCAAGAGAATGAAAGACAAGAGGCTCCTATTGAAATGCCGGAGCGTCCTGGTGATGATGTACATGATCCAGTTCTAGCACCCTTACCTTCATTAGCAACTGCATGCCGAAGAACTCTGAAACACATACAGGTTGATGAAACTCTCATTAGTTCACTTGAAGGTACGTTGTCTAAACGTGCTATTGCTTATCAAACTCGACAAATACTTGATAACTTTTTTTATTCTAAATGTGATGGGGACAAGTGCAAATTATTTTTATCATTGTTAAAATCTAGGTCTATGGCTGTTGTTAGAAGAACGTTAAAGATAAAGATGACCAAAAAGTTAGAACCAACTTCCCATATTGTTAAAAGTTTAGCAGATGCATTTAGTACAATTGGAAAGAAATCTTGCTGAAAGGATCGCAATGCGGCTCGTCCTGTGTTGTCACAATCAATCGTGAACAAAAACACTAGCACACTTCATTTTCTAAAACCTACTTCCAAAATTATTAATTTGAAAGTGAAGACACTTCGTAGGTATTGTGTTAGAAGAGAACAACTTGAAACTGGTCAAACAGATGTTTGGGCCTTCATTGGAAGGTTGCCACACTCTGATATGAAGCTCATTGATGCGGTAAAGGTATTAGTGCAAGCTTTTTGGCATGACAACACTAGACCTTCTTCTAACCAAAAAGATGTATTAAAATTGAGATGGGGTTCAAAGGATTGTGAACCACACATTAAACATTTTCTTGATATGAAACAAACAGAATTATATGAGAGATTTAGGAATGAACATAACGAACTTGACTTGGGCCAACGATCCTTTGAAAAATGCAAACCATGGTATGTTAAAATAAACACAATCCGTAACACATGTTGTTGTTGATACCACATTGAGTATGGTTACTATTATGACACATATACATATATTTTTCGTGTATTTCATAACACTCTTGTGTAGGAATGCTCAGCTACATTACCATCGATGCCATCTAGAGACTTTATTCATAGCATTTTGTGTAGCAGGCCAAACGATTGCACATTTTATCAAAAAACTTGCATAGATGGGACATGCCCAGGGTGTGGTGGATTCGCATTATTGGAAAAATGCATACATGTGACCGATGAGCATGAACTTGGGATGTAGGAGGTGAACTTGTAGTCATTCAAATATGTCACATATTATATTGATGGAGGGAACGAAAGAAAAAAAATACAATTGGTCACTTCTCAGGTTGGTAATGAGCTAAATTGGATACTATTTTTTCTTCAGATTGCAATTTCATATGTAACAATCTATTGATATATGTCTTTATTGTTGATTTACCAGGTACGAGTTTGTAACTTCATGGAGGAATTCTTTGAAAAGACACAACAGTATGTAAAGCATGTGCATGTGGCTCGTTGGCAAGATGAGTAGTTTAGAACGTACAGAGATACATTTCCTTTTGGGACTATCCCGTCAGTGGTCAATTTTGCGGAAAACTACACTCTTCAACCACAAAATGAGATTCACAGTCAATACTATCACTCAGACTAGGTCATCCTAATGGTCCATATCACCTATAGACATGGGGCATATAGTATTGAAGACAACAGGGTTATATTGAAGGAGTATCACTTCTACATAAGTGATGACAGGTGTCACGACTTGGATTTTGTACAACACAACTTTCAAATGTTCTACAATCACTTGAAGGATAACAATATACAGATGGAACAACATTGGATTTGGTATTACGGTTGTGCAGGGAAATTAAAAAATGCCCATGTCTTCCAATGGTTGTGTATGCTCCATAAAAGGCACAAGGTGCCACATATTTGGAACTATTTTGAGACCGAACATGGAAAAGGTGAACATGATGGAGCAGGTGCATGTTTAAAGACTGCATTACGCAGGCAAGAAATGAAATTCACAAATGGACCTATCATCTGAGATGCAAAAACCATTGTTGAATGGTGTGCTTTAGTCATGGGGGAGGGAGCAAGAAGGCAGGAAGATCACTCAACCAGGAAAGCACATGTACATAGATATTTTTGGGAGGTGGTGGATGTAGATCGATCACAGTTATATGAGTGCAAGACCATCCAAGGAACTCGTGCATTTCATTTAGTTAGAACGTCGGACAATGCTCTACTTGAAATGTGGACAAGGAAACTGTCATGTTTTTGTTCTCCATGCAGTAGTGGTGAATGGGACGAATGTGAATCCATGGATTGGGTTGATAGATGGGACTGTGCATCACTCCCCATCGGTCGATGGATAGCTATAGAATTATCCCAGTTAGAGGAGGACCAATCAAGTATTTCACCAGACTATGAGCACATATTAGATCTCGTACAACCAGGTTCGATTAATATTTTTATATTTTTGACAACTAGTTGTGTCTAATTAGCTGTGTATATTTTTGATATTTTTGACAACTAGTTGTGTCTAATTAGTTGACTGAAACATTGGAACTATATTTTCTCTAGGGCACGTGTATGTAGTGGTTTCCCCGAGACGCAATGCATGGCACACTGACTATTGGCTGGCACGTTTCTTAGAGGGGAAGCAAACCCTAAATGTCCCATTACGAGACTCTGAGGCCAATGATTTTCCGATTGGGTTGATGGTTATAAAGGGAGAATATTTGAACTAGGTTTCCCACTCAGCAAATAGAAAAGAGTATACATATGAATATTATAGACCAGGTGAGATTGTATACCATTATACAAACTTAGTTATTGGCATAAACCTCCAGCTGCAAACAATGCCAAGGAAGAGCTCATCAAAGGCACGATACTTATTGCCTTATTCCGAGCATGAGAGGTTAAAGGAAACCATTGGTATTCGAGGTTATCCTAATGGTCTAGTCGACTGACCATAGGTAGGTAATCTGGTATGTGGTTTGCATGTTTTATTGTGTACTTTGTTATAGGTATGTGGTGTACAGGTATGCTATGATTTTGTTTCGTGGTCTCATTGAGTATTGACATTAATATTTTGACTATTGCAGCCATACATTGATAACTTGATAGATTGATAAATTGCATAGACTTGGTACAACTTGATCAATTGCACAAGTTTCATCATGGATTTTTGTTTTTTTGTTTTTTTCTCCCATCTAAGTGAACCATAATATCTGCATCCTCATGCCCATTTTCATGCTCACTAGCACCATCACCATCTTCATGCTCATTATCACTATACCCGTGGTCTCTGTCGTGATCACCATGCCACCATGAACATCACCACCGTGCTCTTCCTACCCATGTTGTCACCATCACCATCCCATTTTTCACCATAAGATTCTCATCCATCATCCACACAAATATAACTGTTAGATTCTCATCCATCATCCATCAAGAATGCTAAGTTTGGAATTAAATCCATTGTCCCCCCAACCATGTTTATTCCTCAACACTTATTTATAGTGCACAAAACCTAAAAGATCAAATTCATAGAAAGTTTGCATGAGAGTTTATGGACAATGCATTCATGTCGGTCTATCCCAAACACACTTTCCAAAAATTATAATATTCAATTTTGTTGGTTGGTTCGGTTATTATTCCCAAGGATGAATTTTCCATCTCTCCTTCAGACACTTGACCTAAATGAAATTGGAGGCACAAAATGAAAATTGTGCATTGAAAGGACATGTCATTAGTTGCAATACATCTATTCCATAACGAAATGAAAATTGTGCATTAAATTAATGCCTAGCTCTGCTGACGTTTAGTAATATTCTATTGCTTTAACAAGAGTGTTGGCATAGATTTAGAAGGGAAACACTAGCCATAAGTGCCCGGTGGATGATTTTGCAAAGTTGACCCCCGTGTGCAAAAAATGCACACTCCCTTACTGAGCAAAACCCTAGTTTCCAAAATGGACCTACAAGATGACACTTGGGCCATGGGAGAGGATGAGAGGGGAACCCCTAGAACTATTCCGATGTCCTGAATCCAACAGAGTCGATGGTTTGTCGATCCGAGCCACGGTTGTCATTCTATGGCTCATTCCGTCTTGCATCCAAAAGGACTTCAGGGACACCAGCTGGATACTGTTTCTTTTTTGTTGTTTTATTAACCAAAATGCACACGCGTTATAGTTATACATAACACATGTGTGTTATTTATAACTATAACGTGTCCCCATTTCGAATCTTATATTTCATGTCAATTGACATGGCAGGTTCAGGACAAGTTCAGAGTCTGCCCATGCCTAGTTCTATGTAACACGCGCGCGTTTTGAATTTACACAATTCTAGAGCGTTTTGCGAATGCACAATTGCACCTAAAGGGTCCCTCAACTTCGTGCAAGGGTCAGAGTGCTGAGTGAAAGAAGTCGTCTTTGTGATCCATATCTATGTAGCAGCAACTGTAGACAGAGACCAAAGAAGGAAAACTAGTGACAGGTTTGAAAACATAAAGAAGATCTGGAAGTCTGATGAAATCTAATTAGGGTGGTAGGGTGGTGCTAGGGAAGGCAGTAAGCATGCAGGAGGTCGTAGCCTCCTTCCAGTAGTAGTTGGAAAACAGGGTGTTGTTGCATCCTTGTTTGTAGCAACAGACAAAATATCTAGGGTGTTGTATCATCCTTGTTTGTAGCAGTAGCAAAAATATGGGGTGTAGTTGCATCCTTTATGTAGTAGTAGATAAACAATTTTGTAAAATTGATCTTATTAATGAGTATGAGTTGATGGTTTTCTCTTTGAGGTTTCCACGATAAAATCTTGTGTCCTAACTTGTTTGATTATTTGTGTGTCTTGAACTAATTTTTTTAATAAAAGGAAAAAGAAGACAATACTAATTCACCCCCCTTCTCAGTATTGCTGGATATTCCAACAATTGGTACCAGAGCAAGGTTCCTTCATTACAGTTTAACCACTACAAGTAAGATCCTCATTAAAGACCACAATGGATCAGCAGGAAGGATTAGCTACCAACATACCTCCATTATTCATAGGAATTAACTATGCATATTGGAGTGCAGGAATGAAGTGTCACCTAATGTCTCTTGGATGGAAGGTTTGGAGAGTAGTTGAAAATAAGTATAACATAGCAGACAACCTACCTACAGACCAAGAATAACTTGACCAGATGAGGCCAATGCAAAATCTCTAAATGCAATCTTGAATGGGTTAACAAACATAGTGTTTGTGAAAGTCATGCAATGCAAGACAACCAAGGAGGCTTGGGATAAATTAAAAATTGTCTATGAAGGAGCATCCAAAGTCAAACAATCAAAACTTCATACATACAAAGGACAATTTGAAAGCCTAAAAATGAAGGAGGAAGAAAATATTGCAGAATATCTTCTAAGAGTAGATGAAATTGTCGATGCTATCTGAGGCCTTGGATGGGAATTAGAGGAGAAAGAAGTAGTGAACAAAGTACTAAGAACCCTGCCATTGAAGTATGACTCAAAAGTATCTGCTCTAGAAGAATGAGATGATCTTAAATACATGACAGTAGATGAACTACATGGGATCTTCACTGCCTACGAGATGAGAAAAGGAGAAGATGGTCAATCAAAGAAAGAAACGACCTTTAAAGCCTTATCCAAGAATCAATCAGAAAACTCAGATGATGAAGAAGCCTTGTTCATCAAGAAGCTTGAGAGAGCTTCTGGAAAGTACAAGGGAAAGCTACCTCTAAAATGCTTTAACTGTGGAAGAATTGTACACTTTTCTTCAAAATTTCTCCATCCTAAGAAAGATAGAAGTGATGAGAAAGAAGCCTCAAAGAAGTTCAGAAATGACAGAAAAGGAAACAAAAAGAAGTTCAATGAAAATAAGAAGTTCCTTTACAACATAGAAGATGGTGAAGATGAAGACACAAGTGAAGATGAGGAGACATAAATTCTATTCATGGGAATAGAATACCAAGCTCAAGATGATGAACCAATGGAAGAAGGAGTAGTAGATCTAAGAACTGAATTAATCAGTTGTCTTGAAGAACTTGAAAAAAGAAGGAAAAAGAACAAACAATCAAACCAAATCATTAGTGACTTGAAAGCTTAGCTTAAAGAAGCCAAGAATATTGAACGAGACCTAGATTTACAGTCAAAGAGAGAATACAAGAATTAGAGAAGCTTGAAGAAGAAATTATGCAGCTTAGGAAAAAGCTCAATGAAGAATCTATTAAATAAAAATATGAAAAGAGTTCAAAGACTTTAGATGACATCTTGAGTAGCCAAAGACCATCAATAGATAAATCTGGTTTGGGATATGACAATAAAAAGAAGCCAGAATGTTCCTCCTTCACAAACCAAGCAAAAATAAGTTATGCTTCTACACTAAAAAGTTCCTTTAAAAAGGAAGAAAATGAGAAATCTGCTCCATCTTCTCTTGGAAAAAACAGAATTAATGTAATTCCTAGAAGACCAAAAATAAATAGATATCAACAGATTTTATTTGGACATTGTTACTCTGGTAATAATTTTGGACATAAGGCCCTAAATTGCAGAGAATATGGAAAGCATCGTGACTACAAGGAAATAGCATCCAACAACAAACCAAAAACAAGGGATCATAATTTATTTACACCTCTTCAAAAATATGACAGAGAGTGTTACAAATGCAATAACCATGGACATATAGCAAGAAACTGTAAACTAATGACTCCTACAAAAAGGACTGATGCAAAAGAATTCCAAGACAAAAAACAGAGGAAGGATTAGAAGAAAAAGAATGAAAAGGAGAAATCCATGATTGCTCAATTTGTGACAGAAAAGCAGGATCTATGGCATATTAACAGTGGTTGTTCAAAACATATGATAGGAGAACCAAGTAAATTCATAAGACTAAAAAGAGATAATAAAGGTAGGGTCACTTTTGGAGATAACATGTCTTCCAAAATAATTGGAAAAGGTACATCCGCTATCAATAACAAGATCAAAGCTGAAAATGTGTTGCTAGTAGAAGACCTAAAGCCTAATATCAGCAATGTAAGTCAAACTTGTGACCAAGGATACATCTGCACCTTTGACTCCGAGAAATGTGAAATAAAAAAAAAGGACTCAGGGAGACTTGTTGGGACTGCTATAAGAAATTCGAGTAATGTGTACATCCTAGAAAATGAATACCAATGCTACATGAGTATGATTGATGAAAGCTGGTTATGGCACAGAAGGATGGGACATTTAAACTTTGATAATCTTGTCAAGGTGAGTAATAAGGAGGCTGTGAGAGATTTACCAAAAATTGTGAAACCTCTGAATGTAGTTTGTAAACATTGTCAGCATGGGAAGAAAACCAAAGCTAGATTCAAGTCAAAAGAACATATGACCTCACATCTTTTGGAAATAGTTCACACTAACCTTTGTAGACCAACAAGGACTAAAAGCTTGCAAGGAGAGTATTATTTTATGTTACTCATTGATGATTACACAAGGATGACTTGGGTAACATTCCTCAAGGAAAAATTAAGCCTTTGAAAAATTCAAAACTTTCAAAGCAATGGTGGAAAATGAGACAAACGAAAAAATCAAATTTCTTAGGTCAAATAATAGAGGTGAATTCACTTCAAATGAATTCAATGAGTTTTGTGAAATCCATGGGATCAAAAGACAATTTTAAACTTAAAAGACACCTCAGCAAAATGGTGTGGTGGAAAGAAAAGACAAGACAATTCAAGAAGCTGTAAGAACCATGCTAAATGAAGCAAAACTTCCTGATATATATTGGAGAGAAGTAGTATACACAACTGTCTACATACTTAATAGAGGACAACTCAGAGTGAATAATGACAAGACTCCATATGAACTATGGTATGGAAGGCCTGCATCAATCAATTATTTTAGAGTGTTTGGAAGCAAGTGCTACATAAAGAGGAATGGTGATGATCTTGGCAAGTTTGATTCTAGAATTGATGAAGGAATATTCTTGGGATATTCCTCCACCAAAAGTGCTTACAGATTTTACAATCAAAGATTACATAAAATCATAGAGTGCAGATGTAAGAGTGGATGACATGAAGCCAAGAAGGATAAGAAACAAAGATGAAGATGCAAGAACAAACAATGAAGAAGAAGTTTTGCAAAAGAATGAAGATATGGTTGGGAAAGAAGAAGAAGAAGACGAAGAAGAAAGAGAAGAAACACAAGAAAATGAAGATGAATATTCTCCAAGAGTTGATACAAAGGAACCATCAAGAAGAATACAAAAGAGCCATCCTGAAACACAAATTATACATGACAAAGATGCATGAGTCAAAACAAGAAAGAGATTATCTACTGAGAAAGCTCTATTTTCAATAGTGGAACCTAAGAATTTTATAGAAGCAAGAAAAAATGATGCTTGGATCAAAGCCATGGATGAAGAACTAGATCATATTAAGAAGAACGAAACTTGGGAACTTGTTCCAAGACCTACAAACAAGAATATTATAGGGACCAAATGGGTTTTAAAGAATAAGTTCAATGAATATGGTAAAGTGATCAGAAATAAAGCAAGGTTAGTGTGTAAGGGATATGCTCAAGTGGAAGGAATTGACTTTGAAGAAACCTTTGCACCTGTAGAAAGACTTGAAGCAATCATAATGTTTTTGGCATTCTCATGTTATAAAAACTTCAAAGTATATCAAATGGATGTCAAGTTTGCATTTCTAAATGGGAAGCTAGAAGAGGAAGTATATATTTAACAACCTGAAGGTTTCCTCCTGTCAGAGAATACAAACTATGTTTGCAAACTAAAAAAGGCACTCTATGGTCTCAAGCAAGCCCCGAGAGCATGGTTTTCAAGGCTAGATAACTACTTGAAACAACAAGGATATAAAAGAGGAGCCACTGATAGCAATCTCTACATAAAGATCGAGGATAAGAATATGATCATTGTTGTTGTTTATGTAGATGATATCATTTTGGAAGCAATCTACAAATACTAAGTGTAAATTTTGATTCTAAAATGAAAAAGGAATTTGAAATGTCAATGTTGGGTGAATTAACATTTTTCTTGGGACTACAAGTTTATCAATCAGACAAAGGAATCTTCATTTCTCAACACAAGTACATCAAGGATATGCTTAAGAAGTTCAAGATGGAAGACTCCAATCTTGTTAGCACTCCCATGATCACTGGTTGTAAACTAAGCAAGAATGATGAGTCTTTGGAAGTAGATCATACCATGTATAGATCCATGATTGGAAGCTTGTTGTATGTGACAACTACAAGACCAGATGTGATGCAAGATGTGGGATTGGTTGCTAGATTTCAATCAGCTCCCAAGGAAACACATGTGGCAGCAGTAAAAGGAATTTTCATATATTTAAAAGGAACTATGGAGTATGGTTTATGGTACCCAAAATGACAAGATTTCACCTCAAAAGCATTTACTGATGCAGATTGGGAAGGAAGTGTTGATGATCGGAAAAGTACTAGTGGAGCAACATTCTTTTTAGGAAATTTTTTGGTATCATGGTTTAGCAAGAAACAATCATCCATATCACTGTCTACAACAGAGGCTGAATACATTGATGTTGCATCATGTTGTACCCAAGTCATTTGGATGAAGCAGACTTTGGAAGACTTGCTTGTGAAGTATGAGAATCCAATAATAATCAATTGTGACAACACTAGTGCTATAAACATGTCAAAAAATACTATTCTACACTCTAACACAAAGCACATTCCAATAAAATATCATTTTCTAAGAGATCAAGTGTCACAAAAGGTTGTCAAATTGAAATATGTAGACACAAAAGAATAGATAGATGACATTTTCACTAAGTCACTACCCAAAGAGGAATTTGAGCATCTTAGACAAGAGATGGGAGTAATTAATTTGGAATTAATAAAAAGGATAAAAAGGCATCATGTCAGGGGGAGATATGTTGACAGGGGGAGCTGTCAAAAGGAAGCCTTTATCATTAATTTCAAAGGGGGGTAAATCAAGGAGTTGTTGCCATCAATGCCAAAGGGGGAGAATGTTGAGTTTGGTTTTCATTGATGTCAGAAGTATTCATTAATGACAAAAGATATGATGACATGTAATGTATGATGGTGTGGCATGTAAAAGACACATGGTGGCATTTTAGTGCTATTATGAAGTCATTGTTGCAATATGGCATCATTATGAAGAGTATGGCTAGGGGGTGGCCAAATCAATGTAAACTAGGCCAAAGGACGCGACCCTGTTTGTATCAGGTTCTTATGTGAATAAATAAAGCTAATTAAGTTGTCTCTATGTGTACGCATGAATCTATGTCTGGAGTGTTAACAATTGAATATGTGTGTATCTCTATATAAATGAATCAATTGACAGTTTGGGATATCTGTGTAAATGCTTGATTAATCATTGTGTGTATGTGTAGCCTAAAGTAAGGGATTTTTAGGATTGAATGTTGCAGCAGATGTATGAATGATCTGTCTATGTGTGTAAAACCATAGAGTCGATGTGCAGATCCAACAAGGGAATCAATTCCGGTGATTATCGATTGAGTGATTGATTGATTCTCTGATCAATCAATGTAGAATAATAGAGTTGCAAAGATTAAAGTTTGTAGAGATTTGGACAATCCAAATCAAAGGAGAAAATATGGATCAACAATGGGAAAGAGATCATTAGGTGATCGTGAATGGAAGATAAGAAATCCACAATATTAAGTGCAGTTCCGCCGGAGACAGCAGATCAACAGATGAGATCAAAGCCGCAAGAGATCTGCTGCCCCTGAGAAATTCCACAAAAGATCTGCTTCCCTTGAGAAATTCCGCAAGAGAAAGGTGTAAGGAAGATAACAGATCCACAAAGATAAGGTGAGATCTACATCTGATCTCAGATCGACGGTCAGGAAAGAACCCACAAGAAATCGACAGTTGTAAAGAATTGCGGAAAAGGAATTGCGGGAAGGAAATTGCAGAAGCCCATTTCGAGAAAAGTTGAATTCACATCTGCAATCCACAACTCGACCGCAGAAAGAGAATTGCGGAAGACAATTTGTAAAAGTCGAAATATAGTTCCGCAATCGGCAATCCCCAAGCTACGGAAAGAGAATCCACCGTTGATCAAGATCCAACGGTCTATGGTCACTGCGGAAAGAGACTTGCGGGAGACAAATTGTGGAAGCTAGTTTGTAAAAATCAAAATATATTTCTGCAATCCGCAATCCGCAAGCTACGGAAAGAGAATCCACCGTTGATCAAGATCAGACGGTCCACGATCACTGGGGAAAGGAGATTGCGGAAAGGAAATTGTGGAAAAGCCACTGCAGAAAGGAAATTGCAGAAAGGTCACTGTGGAAAGGTAATTGCGGAAATATCATTGCAGAATGATTTTTGTTGTGGAAATATCATTGCGGGAAAAGCAAAATTTGAAAGGAATTATGGTGTAGAATTATCATTACGGAGAGGCAATTTTGGAAAGATTTTTGTTGCGAAAAGTCATGACTGATAATCCTAAATATAGTTAAAGAATTATTAAAATGAATAATTGTGTTTTCATAAAGAGGCATGATCTAAGAATGAAAAGGCACAACTGTGAGAAAATGCATTCGTAGAAAACGTGTTAGAAGGAATTTATAGACAAAGTGCTGAGTGAAAGAAGTCGTCTATGTGATCCAGATCTATGTAGCAGTGGCTGTAGACAGAGACCAAAGAAGGAAAACCAGTGATTGGTTTGAAAACATAAAGAAGATCTGGAAGTCTGATGAAATCAAATTAGGGTGGTAGGGTGGTGCTAGGGCAGGCAGTAAGCCTACAAGAGGTCGTAGCCTCCTTCCAGTAGTAGCTGGAAAACAGGGTGTTGTTGCATCCTTGTTTGCAGCAACAAACATAAGATCTGGGGTGTTGTAGCATCCTTGTCTGTAACAGCAAGAAAAATTTGGTGTGTAGTTGCATCCTTTCTGTAGTAGCAGATAAACAATTTTGTAAAATTCATCTTATTAATGAGTATGAGTTAGTGGTTTTCTCTTTGAGGTTTCCATGATAAAATCTTGTGCCCTAACTTGTTTGATTATTTGTGTGTCTCATACTAATTGTTTTAATAAAAGGAAAAAGAAGACAAAACTGATTCACCTCCCCCTCTTAGTATTGTTGGATATTCCAACACCCTGTGGCTCTTGTTTGGATATGTAAACCCAAACACTCAAATTTTAAGTACCTGTTCAGTTCATTGTTATTGTAGATAGAAATCCATGAGCAGTGGTTATGCAGGTCATAGCAAGAGAACATGCAGTTCGACTAGTGTAAAGGGTACTTGTATGAACGTAAAATATTTTTTAGAAAGCAATACAATTCCCAAGAAAATGCAAATGCAGTGTGTAAAACATTCCAATCCCCAAGAAATAGAAAGGATGCTTACTTATTGTACGATTTTAATTAATTAATAAGAAATAAAATTGATGTTAAATAAGCACCTCTCAATAATTTAATATTGTTGGTGATTTATGAACAGTTGAATGACCAATCAACCACAATAGTTGCTTCCTAAAAGAAACAATGGATCAATACAAATTCACTACCTCCTTATATCCAATTAATTATTGAGTATTAAGGATAAATGTCATTTAATAGCATAATTTGTTACTGTAAAATAAATTTTAATTGAAAATAAAATTAAATTAAATTGAACAAGATATGTACATAATTTTTTTAAGTTATTAATTAAAATGAGTTGTTATACAATGGAGTAAGTAACCCAACAATTAATAAAATATTTTTAGTTATTACATTGTTTAAAGTTTTATATTAATAATTTTTCAAAACATAAATATATTTGAATGATTTATAAAACCATTTTTTACATATTATTTAGAAATTGTCATTAAATTATTTATATTTATTTTTTATAACTTTTTATGATATAAATTTCAAACATAAATGATATATCTTAAAACATATCAATCACATATATCAACTATATTTAATATAATAAAAACATTGTAATGAATAAAAAAATATATTCTAATTGAAAATAAAATTAAACGTAATATGTAATTTTATTTAAAATTATTAATTAAAATAAGATGATTTTAATTGGAGTAAGTAACTCAACAATTAATATAATACTTTTAGTTATTACATTATTTAAAGTTTTATATTAATAATTTTTCAAAACATAAATATATTTGAATGGTTTATAAATCCATTTTTTTTATAAATTATTTAACAGGCGTCATTAATTTTTTTATATTAATTTTTTATAATTTATAATATATCACAGACTGTAAAAACATTGTAATTAACTAAACAAATATATTTTAATTGAAAATAAAATAAAACAAGATATGTAATCATTTTTAAGTTATTTAAATATATATTATTTACAAACTGTCATTAATTTTTTTATATTTATATTTTATAATTGATAATATATCACATTATTTAAATATATATTATTTAGAAGTTGCCATTAAATATTTTATTTTTTTATTTTATAATTTATAATATATTAAATAAATTTCAAACATAAATAAGTTATCTAGAAACATATAAAACACATATATTAACTATATTTAATATAGTAAAAACATTGTAATGTACTAAATAAATATATTCTAATTAAAAATGAAATTAAACAAAACATATAATGATTTTTCAAATTATTAATTAAAATGAAATGTTATACTAATGTTAATTGGAATAAGCAACCCAACAATTAATATAATACATTTAGTTATTACATTATCACGCGGAGGTCTCTTCATGAGGAAATCTCCTCCATTACGCTAGTCGTTCTCTCTGAATCGTTAGTCACCAGGTATTTACCCAACTTACGCATGCGTAACTAACTCTCCAACTCATCATTATTTAGCAGCCGCGTAATTATGCTTGAAACTGCCTGGAACTGCTTAACTAAATGATTCATAAACTACGTAACCAACAATTTATTTATGGCTAACCAGAGCTAATTAAGACTAACTAAAATACTGCAACCATTAAACACATTCCAGTCATACACTTGGCCTTTCTAAGATATAAACGCCTATCCTCTTAATTATTTATTTTATTTTATTAATTCTTAAAAATATTATTTAATTTTTCTATTCTGGTTATTTGTTAAAAAATTTACATCATTAAGTTTTAGTAAATGATTAATTTTTACTTTTTTATTTAACTTTCTTACATTTTAATATTTTAAAATTCAAATAGATAATTTTCTAAACTTACTAATTAATTAATTTTATTTATTTCTTATTTAGTTATTTTAATTATAAAAAAACCTTAACTTTTATTTTTTTTATTTTAATTAAAAAAGCTTTTACCCTTATTTTCTAAAATATTATATTATAAGATTTAGAATTTTTTATTTTAAAGGAGCTTACGGCTTTTTACTTCTTAAGATTACAAGTAAAAGACAATATAGCTTTTGACTCCTTAATTTTAGATTTGTCTTTTCTAATTTCTAAACCTTAATAGCTAATTTTAACCCTTCTCCATGGGCTAACATTCAAGTTTAGTGACCAAGCATGTGCCATTCCCAAGGAACTAAGTGAAAGCAAAACTAATTAGTGCAATTCTGGAGGAGGTGGACTTGATATATCATTGCAAGATACGCTTGGAGCATTCAGTGCTACTTCTGAGCTGATTCCGAGTTAGTCTTATGATCCGTTTCTTAAGCTCTTTTAACATGAAATAATCAGGTTGTTCCATTCAAAGGTTCAATAAATTTCACTATTTATGACATTGTTATTTGTTTAAATTTAGCATGCACAGCAATAAATCCAAATTTCAAATTCAACACTGCTTTGAAAACTCTGACAAATATTCTTTAAAAAAGTTTGACAAGAAAATGGCTTTTCTATTCTCTCACGGTGATGTACAATGCAATAATAGTCGTGTGGGAGCGTTCTGTCTAGTGCGCCTGTGTTCCAGTCCATGCCGCCTCCCGACATTGATGCCATGGAATTATTCGGGGAACATTATTCAGCTTGCTGTAGGCCTCTTGAGGCCCAATTAAATGGCCTACAGCAAGCTGAATAATGTTGCCCAAATTATTGGGGTCTTAGTGATAACAGCAAGCTGAATAATGTTCGTCGAATTATTGGGGTCTTAGTGATAAGTACTTGGTATGTGCATGACATGACAGAACAGCTTTTTGTCCTTTTTCACTGTAATATGCCAATTATACAATTCAATGAACTTTGTTCAGAAAAAGTAAGCAATAAGTACAAATGCATTTGCTCAAAATATATTTATACTAGCAATTGCACCTTGGGGTGCAATAAAAAAACGCCGTATTGCAAGTGAAACAAGGAGATGTAGTAGGTGCATCCAAAGAAGATAGAAGGAACAAGAGTTACAATTTGAAGTGTTGAACCACAAATCAGAGTTGGAATAATAATGTAGAATTTCTTAAATTAGTAGTTTGTTAGAATACGTGGAGGACGAATCCGTTGAGATCCTCTTTTTCAGGAATCTATTAATCAACTCTCAGAGCTATATAATGTAACCCTCATTTTATAATAAAACATGCAGTGTTGTGTTGTTCTGTTCTGTATGCGTTTTGTAATCTATTTTGGTATCAGAGCACAAGAGTCCAGCGGCCATTGATCTTAACAGAGACGTGATGTGAGCAGAGGCCGAGCCACCATTTGTGATGAGCTGTGGCGACAGGGTGTTATAGAAGGAGGCGTGAGGCAGAGTGGAAAACCTGGAGCTGTGGGTTGTACGCCGAGAGGAGGGAGATGCTATCTGCAAGAGAGGAGTCGTCACTGAAAAGGGGAGCCATCAGACATCTGAAGGAGAGACGCTATAACTGCAGAAGAACCTATGTCGTTGTAGAGAGGAAACCCTGTTCATTTTTCTGAAAGGAGAAGCATTGTCAAGGCAAGTTCTTTTGTGAGGTAATATGGATTCTCTATCTATGGAGAAGTTTAATGGTAACAATTTTCATACATGGAAAGTTAAAGTTCAAATGCATCTGATGAATAGAGGTTTGTGGAGCATAGTAAAAGGCACTGAACTAGCTCCTATTGATCCCAGACTTCTTGTTGAATGGGAAAAGAGAGAAGAAAAGGCTAAATCTATTATTGGTTTGGCTCTATCAGATACGCAATTGCATTTGATTGATTTAGCAAAAACATCTAATGAAATTTGGGAGGAATTAAGTAAATTATTTGGGGGAAAGGAAATGAATGCAAAGTTCTCTTTGAAGCTACGACTTTTTAGTCTCAAAATGCATAATGAGACACATCTCTCTACTAATATAAATGAGTTAATGTCTCTCTTTAGGCAATTAACTGAAACTGGTGTCAAGGTAGAACAAGATGATGCTAAAGCAATTCTATTGAATAGCCTATCTTCTAAGTATAGAAATGTTGTATTCACATTAAGTCAGTTATCCACACAAACATTGGAAGAAATGGTAGCATCATTGTTAGCCAAGGAAAAAAGGGCATATCCTGAAGACTTGCATGTAGGTGGCCAGCATGAAATTGCATTGTACTCAAAAGGTAAGATGAGAAAAACCAAGGGTTCAACATAATGTTTCTACTGTCACAAGAATGGACATATAGCCTGGAACTGTAGAGCTCGTGCTAGGGATCTTCTGAATGGCAAAGAAACAACAAACATTGCAAATTTGGATGAATTATTAGAATCAGAAAGTGATGAAGAACCACATGTGTCATCTCTCAAACTGTTCTAAAATTAGAGTTGGTATGTTTTTTATGTATGTGTGGTGTGCTTAAAAGTTGTTTATCTGTCTATGTGTTTAAAGTTTTCTGTAAGTGTTTATGTAAAATAAGAACCCTTGTATCTTGATATAAGCTGGAAGCCCCGGTTTCAAGAACAATTGTTCTTATGATGGAAGTCACCTTGTATAAGTGACTTTTGAAGACATTCTATACCTAGACTACCTTTCTACAAACTGACAGATAGCCGAAAGCGAAATATCTGACAGATGGAGGTATGCCCATAGGATGGTTCATTGCTTGACTGCTCTATTGCGGAAGCCCTGACAGGACGAGTTTGTCAATATTGTCTAGTGTGCAAGTGCAAGAATGATGGTCTGAAGCGTTTATGCTTTAAATGAGTTGAATGGTAAGCTCGAAGAAGAGGAAGAGAAAGAGCGTAGTCCGAAGGCATCAGATTGGATGTAAGAGCTGATGAAGGCCAGACAGGCAAAGTTAAAGTGTTGTAAAAATCAATTTCTCCATTAAGGGGAAGAGTTGGAATAATAATGTAGAATTTCTTAAATTAGTAGTTTGTTAGAATACGTGGAGGACGAATCCGTTGAGATCCTATTTTTCAGGAATCTGTTAATCAGCTCTCAGAGCTATATAATGTAACCCTTATTTTATAATAAAACATGCAGTGTTGTGTTGTTCTGTTATGTATGCGTTTTGTAATCTATTTATCAAAATATTGTAAATCTGCATTGGTGGAATTTTTATTCAAATATTCGATGAAAAATTGTTACATAAATACTAAATTGAAGATGGAGGTTTACTACCCATATGATGGGAGGCAAAGAGCAATTTTTGTAGCTTGTTGAGGAGTAAAACATGCAAATGAAAAGTGGAATATAAATTAGGGAGAAGGGACAAAAAAAATAGTGTTAAGATAAAAAAATCAGCCTATATAAAAAAGTGTCGTGAGTATAAGATTTAATGGATATATGGGAAGCAAAAGGAAGGGTTTTACAAATTTTTGCCAGCAATTTGCTACTAAAATTCTCATCAGATCGGCGCAAGCCAAAGTGGCATAGTTCCAAGAATGAACGAGGTGTAGGCTTGTTGTGGAGAGAGTAAAGTAGTTGAAATAAATAATAGAAATAAAATTACTAAATTAACAACAAACATAGAGGAATGTTAAAGAGGAAAATAGTGAGAATTCGAAGAAAATAGAGAGGATATTGATCACATTTAATAGCACAACCAACAACCAAATGAAAAAAAATGGAATGTAGGGAATGCCTAGGGAAACGTCATTCTTAAATCCATTGAAATATAAGAGATGTCTAACTAATATATGTATAAAGCTAAATAAACTTGTATTGTAAAATGATTAGTGAAATCTATTTTAATTCCATGGAAAATTCATTTTATCTCAATGTAAATGGAAAATGGTTAATTTTATTATAGCTTAAATCAATATTAATAATAAATTATATTGCAGAGAAAGAAAAACTAACCAATATTTTGGCTACATGGTAAATGTAATAAAGCAAAGATTAGCTATTTTTTAAGCTTTCAATCGAATAAACACACACATATATAACAATAACATTCAAAAATTTGTAAAAACAGTAAAAAAAATAAATGTAACTATTAATATTTGTGATTTTTTTTATATCATTTATGAAATGTTGTAAACACAACTTGAAACTTGATGCAATGTGAGATGAATATGTTACAAAATAAATGTAACTATTAACATTTCTATTTTATTTTATTTTAAATTTTTTATCATTTATAAAATATTTTAAACACAATTTCTATTTTATTTTATTTTAAATTTTTTTATCATTTATAAAATATTTTAAACACAACTTGATGCAATGTGAGATGATGCAATGTGAGATGAGCTGAATATGTTAAAAAATAAATGTAACTTGTTAATAATTTATGAAATGTTTTAAACACAACTTGATGCAATGTGAGATGAAAATGTTATACCAATAGAAGATGTTGCTCTCAGATTTTTTGGATCCACTACACATTTGGAAATAATATAACCATGAGTTTTCATCCACGCATTGCACCCTTGTGATAAATTTGAGATGGGTAATCTCCATTATTTCATATATAATAACATGCCATGTGATAATTTGAGATGGGTAATCTCCATTATTACATATATAATAACATGCCACTTGGCCACACTCATCTATGCATATAACGACACTTTGAAAAAGGAAATAGTTAGCTGGAAGTATTCAATATGCATTGAAGGCTGTTGGTGCACGATAGCTCAGCATCCAAAGGAGATCATATAAATAAAGAGATGAAAAATATGCAGGTGGCAACGATTTCTGTTTGCTCCACGCAACTTGCAAGTATGACATTGACAACAAAGTATGTTTTGTACCTTTTGGTACATATAACTTTTGGTACTTATGTATGACATTGACTTCCTGCAGGTTTAACGTTTTCATGATATGCATCCATCGGGATTTGGAAGCCGTGGATCTCTAGGCCAGACGAGACCTAAGTCGACAACAAGACCATTACCCATTTCCATAGTCCCATCGTTATCCACACCAGCAGGAGCAATGAATTTTGCATTTAGTGGCTTCCTCTTCAATTCATATTTTAATATCATGTAATGTTTTGCCTTGTATAACCCCGCTTTAAGATAATTCCATGTTGTATTTACCAATGTAGTTGGAAGTAAAGTGAATTTCAACTTTGTCGATTTATCATTATCAACTTAACTCACAATAAGTAGTAACTTGCAAATAAACATAAGTAACCCGAATAATGTTGAAGAGAGGCACATCCTGATTATTTTCCACTTCAAAGCACAAGGTTGATATAATGTGGTAAATTGGTAATGTGGCAATGTTTATAAAGGTAGTTTCATACACGGAACGGTGACAAGGTGACAAATGTAACTTCACATAGTAAGCTCGAATATATTTTGTATTGGTGCATTAAATAATTATTAAAAAGGGAGGCAATGAACAAAGGTCATTCGTATCTCTTAAACACTCAACCCCTGCAGTGCAACATCCATATGGAGTTTTGGGTACATGCAATGACAACAACGACAATAATTCCTCTATGTGAAAATAAGAAACACGTATGTGTTCACTCCAATCGAGGATAACACAACATTGAGGACAGACAATTTTCAACGCAGACCCACGTGGAAACTCTACTTTCTTAGGAGAACTGGACAGTGGACACACATATATATTATGGTATGGCCAATGGAAGTAATGTATCCAGCCTTAATCTCTTTCAGGTGTCTCTTGGGAGCCTCTTCACCAATTTGTCTGCTGAGGTAACATCTAGCTCTATATTATATGTGCTTTTGGAACAACTACATACTCCTTCATTGGAAATATTTGTGCTCTTGTCCATTGTATCAGAGATATATCTAGTGACGACTGCAAAACAAATCTGTCAAATACAATCGATTATATTTACACAACTTTTACTGTAAGGAGAGGGACAACCTACCTGTCAAATACAATCGATTATATTTACACGACTTTTACTGTAAGGAGAGGGACAAACTACGTCTTATTTTGGGTGTTGGCACCGAACAAACTACCTCTGATTTGACAAACTACATGGTGGAAGCGCCAGTTGTAACAAAACAAATGAACAGTGCACGCCATTCGTTCTCTCGGTGGCAGCGAGGAACATATCGTTCTCTGGTGGAAGAATTCGACGGATAAAGTTATCCCAATAGTCGGACTAAAGATTAATATTAATATTAATTTTATATTCTCCCTCAAAATAAAAGATTAACAACAAAATATTGATTTTATAAAATTTAGGTCTCATTCCCATTCTCCATCATTCTCCATCAAAAGTTAAGTGCCTTCTCATCCTTCATAGCTAATATTAATTTTATATTCTCAGTCAAAATAAAAGATTAACAGCAAAATATTAATTTTATAAAATTTAGGTCTACAAATACGGGAAGCTATCGGTGAAACATTTCATTTTGAATTTATCAGCGGAAGCTAAACAAAATGTTTTGTTATTATATCTTTGCGTTGTATTATGCTTTTTTTTCAAAACAATGCATGAAACAAGAATTCAGACCACATTTTTATAATAAATTTCAAAATTTTCAACAAACAAAATATGAAACAACTCCAAGTTCGTTCTAATAGAGTTGTCTATTAACATAGATTCATGAGCTCGCAAACTGGAAGTGAGAACCCGCACATGAGGAAAAAAGTTACGAAATTTGGATATGTGACTCTATGGATGTAGAGAGAGCTCGCCAGTGAGGAAAAAGAGCTGTTGGACAGAAGATAAGCCTGTGTGATAGGGGTTTTGACAGTGAAGGAAGAAGAGCTTGCTTGTAGAGGAAGAGAGAAGTAGGCAGTTGTATGAGTAAAACGGAGAGAGGCCGAAGTGAATGAAGAGAATTGAGGCCAGGTGAAGGAGATTAGGGAATCGACATTCCCTAATATAGACTGGAATAAGAGTTTTCTTAATATCCAATAAATCCACCTACTATATCATAAGTTGATAAAGTGAACTCTCCATGAAAACACGAGATTATTAAATTTATGTTCATATCTTTTGAATAAAAATAACCACAAAAATCACTTCGTGAAAGCTTGTGCATTCCACATTACACAAGCTGCCACGAAACAGATTCACAATGATTTACATGCCACATGTTCACTCTTATTGCCTTGAAGTTCTGACGGGCGTACTAGCTTTTAAATGCAAGCAGATAATCCATAATCTCATCTCCGGTTTTGTAAGGAGCAGTAAAACTTGTGAGGGTTTCAGTTTTTTCACTACTGGGATCTGGCACGTAAGATCCGGGTCTCTCTATATTTATAATAAGGGCGGAGCTACTCGGTTTACTACAGAAAACCTACGGGGGGTTGTGTCAATTCTGTAATCTCCACTAACTGATGTAAAAAGGGCTGGTTTCGCATAGAGCTGTTGGACGAGCTAGCATAGAGCTTTCCACTTTGGCTGTCATCTTAGCTCCTTGCTCCTTCAATCCGGTCAATATATGGGGATTTCAATATACTGACTAAGAGGATGGAATGATTAGTTCAGAGGCAAAGACAGGAAAGGTAGCACCAAGGGTTGGACCTTACTACCTTGCCTTACTACTAGGCATACAGCTGCTTACAAGCTACGCTGCTTTATTCTAGCCAGCTACCAAGCGAGGATGCAGCCACCCAGCCAGCACGAGCAAGCAAAAGAGCGAGTAAGAGGAAGGAAGAGCCAAATCCCCACGCACAAGCAAGAGCCGAAACATAGCAGCGCTCAACCCTGGGACCTCCAAAGGAACTCATACAGGCGAGCAGTTCAGTTTTTCCACAGCTCGGCCCCTTCTGTGTGACTAGTCGATCCTTGAACAGTGTTTTTCTTTTGTGGTTAAGAAATCCTTGCGTTGATGTCTTACATCGACTCTGCAATTTTATTGTTTTGAATGAAGAAGGTAAGTTCAATTTTAAGCTTCGAGGGTTTTATCATATGTTTATCGTATTGTATCGTACAGGTAATGATTATAGAGGAGAGTATAGATTAGTAGTTCAGGTAGATATTTCATTCCTTTCAGAAGTTTATTCTGTAAACAAGAAATTCACTCTCTTGGTCACAGAGGACTAGATAGCTCGTAGTCGTAGGGGTAGACACAGGGGTGGCTCCTTTCGTCATTTTAAGCACATGGTTTAATTTGCACACAGTTTATTCCAAAAATTAGCTATCAAAATATATTTTAATATAAAAGAAATTGATTTTAAATCCAACAATGAATATACATTTACAGAAACCCAAAGAAAAGTACCAGAAAATTACCTTTCAATTTCTGAGAGCTCAAGTGTCTCCCCTTGGAAACTAAATCTAAACCAAAAAAGCAGAGCCAATACTAAATGAATGGATTGGATGAAATGGCCGCAGATTTATATAGTTAGATCGCGTCCTCTAGTACTATTCCCCAGTCTGGGCGTTCAAATAAAAATATTTCCTGTGTGCTGTCCTTTCAACGCTAAGTCGATAGTCTTGAATACTGAAACCTTAAAAAATGGTGGCACTGGGCAACGTCAAATGCCCGCTGACTTGAACTTTAAAGAAATGCGAAAAAGATTAATAACCTTGGAAACCAGGGTCTCAGAAATTACACAGCAGCCCTCTGAACTTCCACACAATGTAAATGCGGTGAAGACAATGTATGCAGATTGCAGAGCCTGAGATGATGTATGCCTAGAGGTGAGTAACCATAAATGCAAGCTGACAAGTTTCAAGCGGTAAGCGGTGATCTTCCAGGGAGGACTCATGAGACAGCGACAGTCAGGGAAACTTCAGTACACCTGCGTCTTCTCATTGAATGAATAGACTAGGATGGCAGCTGGCAGATCGGACAGCCTAGCGTGTCGCAATCGTCGGACTAAAGATCGGACGGCTGAAAACAGATAATTTTTTTTTCGGAGAGTCGATTTCCACTTGTTGAAACGCCTTACGGCGTAATTATACTAGCAATTGCACCTTGGGGGTGCAATAAAAGAACGCAGTATTGCAAGTGAAGCAAGGAGATGAAAGATTTGCATATGTTTTTATTTTTAAATAGGTGTTGGTTGCAAGTGCCTGGCTAGTTGTTATGTAGAATTTTAGAAATTGTAATAATGTTGTTGTGAATTAATGTAAGATTGAAAAATCTTATATATCATTCATTGTATTCACTATGAAAAAATGATAAGCACAACTTCAAAACACACATCTCCATGTACAAAGGAGAGTGCAGGTACACAACATTCCCACCATTGATGTACAAAAACCAAAGGTTGGCCAGTCTTCATCATATAATTTTAAAACATTAATAATGCAAAATGTCTTTAAATTGTACACCCAAAAACTACAAATTTCACACGCAAATCTAAAAAATAAGTTATTGCTTCTTCCTTGAGTTCTCTAACCGTTTATGTTATTGGAAATATAGTAACAATTTTAGTTTTTAATATAATATTGATTTAGATTCATTAAAACAAAAGTATTATTAGATATGAATTCTACCCAATTACATGTATCCATTATATTATGGAAGAGATTAGCATAGTGTGGCGGCCTTGGCATTGGAGAGATGGATCTATAGGTGAACCATTGAATAGTAGAAAACTATTTATTTAATTAAAGAGAAACATCGGAAAGCACTCACCAATCACCTAGGACATGATTTGTAGGAATACCAAATGGTTGGCATTTTCGCTGCCATGTTGCTTCTTTACCACCCCATATAAGAGATTTTTGGTAATGGTTAGTTCCTTTAAATTTTTTTTTTATATATGTATGTGTATAAATAAATCTCTCAACTTAAAAAAAGAAATACCTATCACCAAAGATTAAGAAAAACATTATTTGAAAATTGAAACTTATAGTTTACAAATAATTAATATATATCATCTCACCATAAGAAAGAGAGTTAGGAAAAATTTAAGCAAGACAATTGGCACTTTCGTCTCCTTTTGACTACTGTTAAGAGTTAAGAAAGAGAGGCAAGAAAAATTTAAGCAAGAACTAAGCAAGACAATTGGCACTTTCGTCTCCTTTTGACTACTGTTAAGAGTTGTCATTATACTCCCCAATATTGTTGACCAAGCTGAGTGGAACTTTGCAAAAGATGTGCACAATTTCCAGGAAATTCAAGCAGTCAAAGGCATTTGAAAGCTTAAAGATGCTGAAAAAATACACAATTTTAAGCAATTTATGAGACGCATGAGCGTGTTTCTTTGATAGTTTTTGTCCTTTATTCTAATGCAGCTCCCAATGCCCACACAAGTACAATAATAAGAAAGACCATTGAACTAAATCCAAAGTCTTTCATAGAAATGAGTTTGACACATATTAAGGTAATTCTAAAACCTAAGAAACAATTATCTAGAAAGGTGTGTTAGATCTTAAAATAATAAAATATTATAAAAAAATAAAATGTCTCAAATTAGATTTAAATTATTTAGTAAAGCACATATATAAAACTACAGAAATTAGATAAATTAAAATCATAAACATTTCATTACAAATTTACACACTTAAATAATGACTAGACTGCAAATGTTGATGAAGAGTTTGCACCTCAAAGAAATTTGATCCCTCTCGGAGCTTGGTAGATCCTCTTCAAAATAGATCTATATTGGTTTACGACTGTCACATTTGTTATCTTTGCTGGAACCAAATCGAAATGCCTAAAACATTATCAATTGTTATACGTGATAGAGAATGTGTCCAAGCCATTAAACGATTTAACATAAATGTGATCACTGATTGCCTACACGAACTTATAGGATGCTAGTTAATCATTTGATTATGATGCATTTGTTACTCTCGTGCCAGCACAGATTTTTAGGTCTAATATGGAAATGTATTTGTAGAATTTTGGGGGTAAATATTCTGTATTTTAAGTTTGGACATATATCCTTGTGTGTTTGTAAGTTTAGAATTAAAGTATTGCGAGGTCTTCTCTTAAAGATCTGGACCTGTGCTTTAGCTCCCAAATAGACCAATGTTTCCACACTTTCCAGCGCTCAATAACTTACACGCCTAACTTTTGCTCGGCCCATATACACTACTGGATGTGTGGGATTAGCTGGCTGAAGACTGCCATCTCAATGTGGTTGACAACGTTCTCCTCAATTCGATGTCTAAGGTAGCGCAACAATGAGTGTGACATCTAGTCGTGATGATAATTGAATGTTATGGCTCAATGCAATACATTTTGAATAAAAAAGGGAAACTTCACACAATTGTTTTTCTTCACAAAACTGTGAAGTGGTGCTGGCCCAAATCGATGTCAAAGCTTGATCTGTGTAGGGCTTTGTAGCTGTAAAAATTACTCTTGTAAAAATGGCTCTCTTTTCCCTGCATTAATAATCTCTGTACTTTTCAGTAAGCTAAACTCTAGACCGTTTGCACCAAGAATCCGACGATTTTTCCGACGAAAATCCGGTTGAAATTGCTTAAACGACAGTTTTGGGTTGTTAGAATTGCATAATTGGAGAGCCCCAGGGGTAATCGAGGTCGATGAATCCATTCCTGCAACCAAAATTGCAATTCAAGCAACCCAAATCGCAGTTTCAACAATTTCCCCTTCGCCGGATTCCGATGAAAATTGCCGGTAAAGGTGCAAACTGTCTAGAGTTTAGCCCATTCCCTTTTCATGTGAATAATGTATCATCGATTTTAGTCTTGAAGAAACTTAATTAAATGTTTTATTGATAGTTTCTTTGAGGATGATGTATCTCCTATCTCCCAATAAACATAATTTGATATGATTCAAGATTTTATAATTTGATATGATTCAAGATGTTTAATTGGTTTTATGACTAACCATTTTAAAATTCTCTTTTGAATTGAAGAATTGTAAGTGGTTAATATACCATTGTACGTTTTTCTTGTTTAATGATGGAGGTGGGGTGTAGTTACTACAAATCTTTGTTGAATTTTAAAAAGTGCTAAGTGCAATTAATAAAAATAATATTAAAATTATTGCTAACAAAAATAGTAAGCACAAAGAATTAGGGCGATAAATAAAAAGAGAAATGGTTTCTGGTGTATCGTGCATTTTTTTTCAACTAGAAAGGCAAAAATTCTAAAAAGAGAAATGGTTTAAACAACTAGCAAGAGTAGTTAACTACCAGCAACATCGTGCATTTTTTTTTTAAAGCTACCAGCAACACCTGGCCCTTGCATCTCTTCCTGTCCCAGCTTATTACCTTATATGAGAAGACCTTCGCTTGGAAAAAGGCCAAATGGCATAGATTATGCCTATAAAGCAATGCATGTAATGAACAGATGTCCTTGACCCCTACCGTCGAAGAAATTCTGAGAGATGCAGAGAGAAACCATGAGGTTTAATTGCCCTTCATCTCCATTTGCTTGTTTGGTTGGGTGATCAAGATGATGTTGGGTATCAGGAGATTGGTGGGTGCCAATGGAAATAAGAAGAGGAGATTGGTGGGTGCCAATGGAAATAAGAAGAGGATTGGATTTGGCATGAAGGCCATGGCTTCAATCTCTGCTACTGAGAGCCATGATGCCTGCATTTGATTACAAGCCCCAGCCTTACACGGGTCCCTTGGCCTAGTTGATATTGAAGAAGAGGAAGCAGTATCTAGGCCCTTCCAATTTTTATTTTTATGATAAAGCTGTGAGTATTGATTAAAATCAACTGTAGAGATGCCATGAAGTTTTATGTGAACTGTACAGCTTGCATGCAATTGAATGGGATTTATTTCTGTTGTATTTATATGTGGATTTTCTTGTTTGTTTTACTATTTTGAGGTACCGCCGTTTTTTCCTGAAATGTTAGGATTAGAGGGTATGCCAGGAATGGAAAAATAAAGAAGCCATTGTAAACTACGTTAAAATGCTATATGCAGGTATACAACGGAACAATTTTATCTTTCCCTTTCTGCCCTTTGTAAATAATGTTGTATGCGGGTATACAGCGAAACAATTTTATCTTTCCCTTTCTGCCCTTTGTAAGTAAGATGGGTTAAGATGGGTTTAGAGTCGGATGTTTATGTGGGAACCGCTCTAATTAACATGTATGCAAAGTGTGGGAATATGGAGGATACACACAGTGTTTGACAAATGTCTCAAAGAAATGTAGTCTTATGGACTGCCCTTATGGCAGGATATGTGCAAAATAGGAAGGCGATTAAAGCCTTGAATGTATTCAATCGCATGCAAATGAAAGACATCAAACTTGGCCCGAATGCAAATTAATGGAAGACATCAAACCTGACCCGGTTACCATTGTGAGTGTTGTTCTGGTTATCACAGGGGAGAAAGAGCCCGAAGATGTAATAAAAAAACTTATGCAGATAATAGAAAAAGGTCAAACCCCAGCACAGCTTCAGATCCTTCCCATTGAAACAGAGATATCTGCTTTCTCTTCCGAAAACAAAGATAAAGACCACCTTGCTATGAAGTTTAGGGAATTGGACGAAATGGTGGAAGGGCGTTTTCCAGGATTGTTTCCCAGGTTACCCTTTGTTTCTTCTGCTTTCCAAGTTCTGCATTTATTTCAATGTTAATAAGATCTGTCTTGAAATGCATCAAATATTCCATTATTTTAGATTTGAGGGATCATAATCAGCATCTTGAATTTAGGTTTCTATTTTTTTATTGATCTACATATTTCATAAGCACGATAATGACCTAAACATTGCCCATCAACCTCTTGATGCACTCGAGTTGAGGGCTAAGTTGCGTTTTTGGTACACTCAACGCATGAACCTGAATTTTGGGGAGCCTGCTACTTAGTGGAAACTGCATATTGAGTATACTGTAAACCTGTGACTCGTTAGGAACTTCGTATTGAGGATAATTGCTTGTTCAGGGGGACAATCAAAAGTACAATGCTACCAAGCAATCTATAGTGCAGCACCTCGGTCAGCAATTAAAAATGCAGCATTTAGGAGGCATATTACAACCATAATGATGAGACCAAAATAGCGAGTTACACTATGGACCGTCACCGGGAAATAGGATAGATAGAGCCGCCCACTGGGAATAAAGAATCGAGAGGGCCGCCAGGAATCAATATAATGGGCAAGGATGTAATAATAGATGGGGGGAATAGGATAAGAACTGTCTGTCACCTGCTTGCTAGTACCCAAGATGGAAAGGAGTTTCATTTGTTTAAGGATCTTATATATTGCTCTGAAATTTTATTTGTTTAAGGATCTTATATATTGCTCTGAATTGCTTGGAATTGCGAAGGGATTGAATTAATGCTTCATAAGAGGTGGAGTTATGAGAATACCCTAGTTGCTGTGCTTCCCAGTTGAAGAAGCTGAGAGCGAGAGCATGGTGGTGTTGAAGATCGGGCTGCATAATGACTTGTGTGACGAGAGAAGGATTGAGGAGGTCCCGTGCCTTCCAGGCTGTCAATTGTTGCAGAGAAGTATAGTTGTAGTCATTGATCGCATGTAGTTGTAGTTCGACGATCGGCTGTACATTGAGGCGGTGGAGGAGGAACGCTGGGAGAAGGAGAAGTAGGTGTGCATTGAAGGAGCTCAGGGGACACGTCACTCGAAAGGATCAACGGAGTCGGTGCCAAGAACAGTGGATGAGCTGTTCTCAATTGTCAGACAATAGATCCGACGGCTTAAAAGCAATAAAAAAAAATTTCGGGGAGTTGATTTCCACTTGTTGAAATGCCTTACGATGTAATTATTAGAATTAGCATATGTATATAATCAAATTGCTTAAACTTTTGGTTCAAAAAAGGTAAGCAATAAGTACAAATGCAGAAAACCATAAAATATATCAGAAAAGGTAAGCAATAAGTACAAATGCAGAAAACCTCAAAATATATTTATATTATATTATTAGAATTAACATATGTATATAATCAAATTGCTTAAACTTTTGGTTTAGAAAAGGTTAGCAATAAGTACAAATGCAGAAAACCATAAAATATATTTATATTATATTATTGGAGTTGACATATGTATATAACCAAATTGCTCACTATATATAACAATGAAAACGCTTTATTTTTCATGTTGTTTTTTAATCAAGTCGTCCTGAAAATTGTAATCATGCAATTTCAACCATCATTGAAAAAAAATACCTGATTTTAAAACTACCGGGATCGTCCAAATCAAATTCAAATTACAATTAAATCCACAGAGATTTTGTTACCATATAAATACTATTGGAATTTAGATTAGTGCATAACATTGACAGGGACTTGGGACTTTCTTACCATGCGGCGTTGTTAATAATGAAATTAATTAAAAAAGAAAGTAGATATGTGCAAGGAACACCAGTTTTACTTTGTTTTGTCTATGTCTACCTGACGTTTTATACAGGGATTAGATTCCCTCTCCTCCTATCCTGTTCATCTCATCATTTATAATTCATTGCTCCTTGTGCATCACAGCTTCCCAACAAGCGTTATGTTACACAACTTCTGCAAGTTCTCCTGGGTATACGTTGCTAGAATTTGTTCATATTTCATAGCCTCTTGCAAGTTCTGCCATATTTCATGGATTCCACTAATTCACGATCGTCGTTAGTGGAAAGAGAACAGGAGATACAGGTTGTAGTGGTACCTTTTCCAACACAGGGACACCTTAATCAATTGCTTCATCTCTCCAGGGCTATCGCTGAACGAGGACTAAATGTCCTCTTTGTCTCCACTTCTACTCATATTCAACAAGCTCATTGTCGTGTTTAGGAATGGAATCCCAATCACTTTGCCATTCATTTCCACGAATTGCCCGCGCTCTCTTCCTCAAATCCGGAGCCGGATCTTGAAAATAAAGAGCATACTTTTCCAGTGCATTTAATTCCTCTATTCGAAGCTTCCGAAGACCTGCAGGAGCCTTTCGATTGTCTGATGTAGAGCCTTTTCTTCTCCATTTCGAATAGAATAGTGATTGTACATGACCCGTTGGTCGGGTGGGTTCAAACTGTGGCGGCCAAATATGAAGCCCCTGCCTACGTTTTCAACTGCTTCAGCGCCTATCACTCTGTGGTAAAGGAGAAAGGGATTGGAATTCCGGATTGTGTTGTATCAACCAAACGCTGCCTCCCAGAGAGATTTATTTCCTTCTTGTCTCGCCAAGTAGAACGGCTAGGACCCGTGGCAGGACAACTCATTAACAGTTGTCATGCTCTGGAATTTCAATTCATCGATGCCTTGCGGCAAATACGACGAGAAAAGTACCCTGGAAAGCCGCTGTGGGCCGTCGGTCCTCTTCTTCCTCGGTCCATTTGGAGTGGTAAGAAGGGTAATTCAGATGTTGAAGGTTGCTTGAGATGGCTGGAAGGTCAGTCTCCAGCTTCAGTTGTTTATGTTTCTTTCAGTTCAATGTCTTCTCTATCGCAGAAACAACTCCAAGAATTGGCTCAAGGGCTAGAGGCGAGCGAAAAGCCCTTCCTCTGGGTAGTCAGGGTTGCAGACAGCGCCACTTTCCCAGTTTTGGATGAAGCGCGAAGGGATTGGATAAGCGAGCTGCTTCCAGAAGGGTACGAGTGGAGAATTGTAGGACGCGTCTTTCTGGTGAGAAATTAGGCTCCACAACTTGATGTCTTATAGCATGAGTCGACCGGAGGGTTTGTTACGCACTGTGGGTGGAATTCGACGTTGGAGAGCATCGGTGCGGGTGTTCCCATGGTAGCTTGGCCTCTCCATTCCGATCAATTCGTGAACTCGATATTGGTGGCGAGAGAGTTGAAGGTGGGCGTGGAAGTGAAGAAGTGGAGCAAGGCAGACGAAAGTGAGTTGGTAACAGCGGAAGAGGTGGAAAAGGCTATCAGAAGAGTGTTGTCAGAAGATGAAGAGGGAATGGAAATGAAGAGGAGAGCCAAGGAACTCAAAGAAGCTGCTCGCGAATCTGTTGAAGAAGGGGGATCGTCCGGGACTGAGTTGGAGTCGTTTATCCATCATTTTACTTCCTTAGTGAATGAACGAATGAATTCCAACAGGAAAAGTATGATGTCGGCCAACTGTGACTGTTAGTGGGCATGACTTCAAAGCTTGAAAATAACATTCAATATCTAGCTTTATTTAGAGGTAATAAGCTTTTAGTTTGTTAAAATTTGCAATAAATTGGTTGCTCACAAACATGAACTATTGTCATTTTGAAAGACATAAAGCGAATGGTTGGACGAGGTAACATTCAAATATCTCTGTGATTTTGACATCCTCCACAATATGATACCAAAATATACCCGCCATTAACGCACTTTCTTGTATGCCCTAATTCCTTTCTCCCATCGCCAAATCTGCATGATGTTCCCAAGGGTTTCCTGCTAATTCCAAAAGGTCCACTGTTTTTAGATGCTCTTGTGCTCTTTTCTAGCATAAATTTTGCGAAGTAAACCTCTGATTTTTGCTCAACACTTTACTTCACAAATTAATTGCAAATTTCATAAGTTAAGCATTTTATAATTAACTTCACATACTACTTTAACTTAGCATAACCCAATCTTAAACAAGCTTTTTAATAAAACATAAACAATTTTTACCACCCTAAAAGATTTGGGAAATCTTGATTTCTTTTACAAACAGTAACATTCACGCAAGTAAATCTGGAAAAATATGCAACATTCAACATTCTTGAGAACGAATTCATAAAACTATGAACTTATATATATTACAGTAGTAAAAAGTGAGTAATTTGTCGCATTACACGGAGATGGCATTTTACTATGAACTTTCACTTCTTACAGAGCTTGGGCTCTTCATACACTTCACGACTCTTCACTCCTTCTCTTCTTCCCTCACACATCTCTCTCTCATTTTCAATTATCTTCTTCTATATATAGGAAATGCATAACCACCGACTTAATATCACTTCACCTCGAAGCTACTGTGATACATTAAAGACTGCAATAAATTTCTACCTAAGAATTCTTGACATGTGGAATACAAACGCGATTACATAAATACAAACTTGACGTGCGCTGGATTGGCTGCAAACTTACTAAATGACTAACATTGCAGACTGACAAAAATACTGTCTGAGTGTCTGACAGAGCCGACGCAGACTAGATAGGCAATCAACTCTTAATAACGTTTTTCGAACACTCCCCCTTAATTATAAGCAGATGGGGATCATTAAACAAAAATAAACTTTACAAAATGTTTCAGAGCTGAAACATGCTCTGTGTATGACGAAGTTCACTGTATAGAACTTGTCACTCCCAAACAACTTCGTAGATACTGAAATGTGTCCCTTGACAATGGTTTTGTAAAGATGTCCACTACCTGATCTTCAGATCTACGAAATTCTAAACAAATTTCTTTGTTATTTATCAATTCTCTAATAAAATGATTCCTTGCGTCAATGTGTTTGGTTCTCTTGTGGAACACATGATTCTTTGACAGTGTGATAGCTGAATTGTTGTCATAGTAAATGACTATGGGTTCTTGCTGGTTCTGTGACAGATCACTTAACATCCTCCACATCCAAACAATTTGACATGCAGCGCTTGTAGCTGCGACATACTCTGCTTCTGCTGAAGAAAGAGTTACAATGGGTTGTTTCTTTGAAGCCCATGATACAACACATGTTCCTAAATGAAACGTATTCCCAAATGTGCAATTTCTGTCATCTATGATACCTCCATTGTCACTATCAGTGTATACAATGAGTTTGAAATTTTCTGAGGTTGAATACAAAATACCAAAGTCTTTTGTTCCACTTACATATCTCGGAGTTCGTTTACCTGCTTGACAATGAGATTCTTTTGGTGACTCCATGAATCTTGAGATTAAATAGACTCCATACATGATATTTGGCCTTATTGCTGTAAGATACATAAGGCCGCCAACAAGTCTTTTAAACAACGTCGGATCCACATTGGATCCATCATCATCCTTGCTCGATTTCAAACTTGTTATCACTGGTGTTGGAGCTGTCTTGCAATTTAACATCTTAAATTTGTTCAAGACATCACTTGCATACTTCGACTGAGATATAGATATACCATTTTCAGTCTGTTGGACTTCAATGCCCAAAAAATACTTCATAAGGCCCAAATTAGTCATTTCAAATTCACTTTCCATGACTGATCTAAATTCTTCTATGCCAAAATCACTAGTAAATATTAAATCATCTACATACAGGAAGACAATTAGCTTATTACCTTGTTGGTTGATTTTTGTGTACAACGTTGGCTCATATTCACTTTTGTGAAATCCATTCTCAATGAGATAAGAGTCAATGCAACTGTATCAAGCTCTAGGATCTTGCTTCAAACCATAGAGTGCCTTTTTCATCCTATATACTTTGTGTCCTTGTCCTGGAACTTCGTAGCATTGTGGCTGCTCTACATATACTTCCTCCTCCAAATAACCATTTAAAAATGCAGACTTAACATCCATTTGGTAAACAGGCCATGTCTTATGTGCTGCGATGGCCAAAACTGTTCTGATAATGTCCATTCGTGCTACAGGTGCAAAAGTTTCATTAAATTCTATGCCAGGCTGCTGTGTGAATCCTCTTGCTACCAATCTTGCCTTGTGCTTCTACACATTTCCTCAGCATCTTGCTTGGTCTTATAAATCCATTTCACACTTATCACATCCTTGTTCTTAGGAACATCGACTAATTCCCATGTTTGATTCTTCTCAATGCATTCTATTTCTTCATCCATGGCTTGTGCCCAAAATTTATCTTCTACAGCTTCTTCAAATGTTAGAGGATCATTAACTTCAGAAAATAATGCAAAAACTGAGAATGAAATGGGTGTACCAGTCTCATATATCTCATGTAGACGTCTTGTCTTTGTCGGAGTTGTTGGTGTCGAACTAAGCGATCTGCTTGATGGAGTTTACTGCACACTTGGTGTGCTTGTCGAAGTAGCTTGAACTACGACCTGTGTCGGAGTTCCTTGTGCTACAACATGTCGCGTAGTACTGGGAGTAGACAGAGCTGCGACATTCTGATTGACATGCGGAGTCTCAACCACATCTTCTGCGATGTCATCATGTTCGACATGTGACATGATTTTAACATTCTTCTCTACGGTTTCATCCCATGCTTCATTTTCTACAAACTGAACATCTCGACTAATAATAAATTTTCTTGCTATAGGGTCATAAAACTTGTATGCTTTTGTGTCTTCAGAATACCCAATAAAAATGCATTTATGTCCTTTATTGTCTAGTTTCCTTCTTAACTCATCTGGAACATGTGTGTATGCTACACAACCGAAATTTATGTTTCATACTTGTCCAAGCTTCCTGCGAAACTTTGTTCTTCACACTCTTTGTCGGACATCGATTCATGATGTATACAACAGTTTCCACTGCCTATCCTAGTATTCATTTGATAGATGCATGGATACCAACATACTCCACCCCATCTCCATAATGGTTTTGTTTTTCCTTTCTGCGATACCATTATGTTGCGGTGTATACCGCGCAGTGAATTTCCTGTGTATGCCATGATTTTTACAGAAGTTTAAGAAATCATTTGAAACATACTCACCACCTCTATCTATTCTTAAGATCTTGATGTTGTAACCACTCTACTTCTCCACAAGTTCCTTGAACTGCTGAAAACAACCAAACGCATCAGATTTATGTTTTAGAAAATATGCCCAGTTTTTTTTATGAAATCATCAATAAATGTGAGAAGATAAGTGCATCCTCCCATAGACGGTGTTTGCATTGGTCCACAAATATCAGAGTGCACAATTTCAAGAGGTGTGCGAGCTCTGTATGACTTTCCAATTGGAAAAGTCTCTTTGTGTTGTTTGCCAAAAATATAGCTTTCACAAATTCTCTCTGGATTTTCAATCAATGGCAATCCTTTTAGCAAGTCCTTCATGTGTAGTAGCTTTAGCCAACCAAAATTCAGATGTCCAAATCTGAAGTGCCACAACCAAGGTTCGTCCTTTATTTCTGTTTGAAATGCTGCTTGCATTTCTTTGCTATCTTTTTCTTCCTTGTCACAGTGAATTTCTGCTTCTTTACTTTCTGCCTCAAATGCAACTTCAGAATTTTCATTCTGACTTCCATGAACAACTTGAGTTGTTTTTCCTTTTATGTTTGGCCTTATCCTCAAAGGAAACAAGCGATTGCTTGTCATCTGCACTTCGCCTATCAAGCGATTGCTTGGATATATGTCTTTGATCAGATAATGCTTTCCTGTCATATGAACTCTATAACTTTTTTCCATCAGTTTTCCAATGCTCATCAAATTATGCTTCAAACCTTGAACATAATAAACATCAGGCATAAATTTTTGCTCCCCCTGTTTGGTTAGAATATCAACAGTACCCTTACCCAAAACCGTGACTTGAATATTATTTCCAAGTGTGATATCAGTTTGAACTGATTTATCTAGACTAGAAAATAGATTTAAATTACCAATCATATGATTGCTACAGCCTGAGTCTAAATACCATATATCATTTGAACTTTCTTGGATAACATTACATTGAAGTGGAGATGCACATTCTAAGAACAATGACATGTCTGTAGTGCTGTTGTTGCTTGACTGTGTTTGGCCTTGCTTTCCCTGGTCATATTGTTTCTTCCTACATTCATATGCGAACTGTCCAAACTTCTTACAGTAATGACATTGAATTTTTTATTTATCATACCTTTGTCCACTTTGCTGACTGGGGATCTGATTTTGACCTTTACCAGTGACATATGCAGGGCTAATGTTGCGTTCTCCTTTGAAATAACTTCTTCCTCTGCCTCTTCCATGACTTATGGATGACTGTGCTGTGAATGCACCTTCCAGTGATGTATCTGAACTGCTAATTCTATGTTCATGATTGCGTAATGAGGTTTTCAACTCATCAATAGTAAATTGGGGCAGATGTTTGTTTTCCTCCAGAGTCACAACTAAAGATTCAAATTTCTTTGGAAAAACTCTAAGAACTTTTTCAACATCTCTTTGGTCACTTAGATTTTATCCATGAGACTTTATTTGATTAACCAGACCAATAACACGAGTATAGAATGATTCTACTGACTCTATATCTTTCATCGACAGATATTCAAAATCTCTTCTAAGGATTTGTAGTTTGGCAGTCCTTACCTTGTTCAAACCTTGATAGGAAGTTTCCAGTGTGTCCCACGCTTCCTTAGCTGACGTCGTTGTTGCTACTCTTGGGAGTATGGACTCATGTGTCGCTTGATGCATGTGGAACAATGCATTTCCATCTTTCTTGCTATGTTCGCTCAAGACATCTTTCTCAGTTTGTGTGAGATTGTTGTATGCTGCCATATCTGTTGGTTCTACATAACCGTTCTGGACTATTTCCCATGTACATCTTGACCTCTGAACAAAGATTTCACAGTTAGAGACCAATATTCATAATTTTTTCTTGAAAATATTGGAGTTTGCAAATTACTAGAAGTGGAATCCATTCTTAATTGCTTTTCCCTTTTGTAAATAGAATTTCTACTTTCTGTAAACCATGCTCTGATACCAGATCAAGGGAAAAGCACACTGCACAGTTAAAAAAGGTGAACTACGCAGTAAATAAGAGACTTATTTTTCTTCTCTTTAGGGCTTCACTTCTTCTAGCATAAATTTTGCGAAGTAAACCTCTGATTTTTGCTGAACACTTTACTTCACAGATTAACTGCACATTTCATAAATTTACTTCATATTTATGCACAGTTAACTTCACAGCTTCGCATACTACTTTAACTTCGCATAACCCAATCTTAAACAAGCTTTTCAATAAAACATAAACAACTTTTACCACCATGAAAGATTTGGGAAATCTTGATTTCTTTTACAAACAACAAATGTAAATAACATTCATGCAAGTAAATTTGGAGAAAATGTACGACATGAAACATTCAACATTCTTGAGAATGAATTCATAAAACTATGAACAAGATATATATTATCATAGTAAAAAGTGAGTACCTTGTCGCATTACTATTAAGATTCAATATGCTAAGACAAAAAATATCAGCATTACATTTCATTTCACAACAATAGCATATATAGGATCACTGAAGAAACAACAAGCACAGCATAAACACAAGAGACACAGATTTATCCTGGGAAACCCTCATGGGGTAGAAAACCTAGCGATGCTTCCTCAATATAGATGATCAGCAAATACAAAGATGTAAACCAAAGACATGAGCTCCTCCTCCTCCATAGCATACCTCTCCCTCACAAGTGCGCTACTTTCCGAGTGATGGAATGTGTGTTAAATGAGGAACACACCTCCTTTATTTGTACACATCTCCGACTTGTATTTTATATTAACTAGGTCGGCCCCAACTTTACGACTGGGTTAAACACCCCATTACAACTGACTGGGCCAATCCCTCTAAGGTGGTCTAACAACCCTTTGACCCACATAACACATACAGGGCCGACCCCTACTAGGGAAGTCTAATAACCCAAGTTACCACATTCCGACAGAGGAATAAACATGTCCGGATATACAATAAGATCTTCACGGAGGAATAAAACATCTCCAGAATAATAAAGTACAAATATAATATTCTTTGAAGTTACAATATTTCAACACTCCCCCTTAACGAGAAGGATATTATAACAACATCTACAGGAGCAAGGAGTCATCAACATCATACATGATACGTCTATAAATCATTGGAAGCTTTCTCAACATCATCAGTAACTCATGCAGTTACTGGAACATCAACATCTTCAGTATTGAGTCTTCATATTTTGCAGCACTCGGACAGCTACAACAACATCAACATAATCATCTGGATCCTCACGATCATCATCATCACACGATCATCAGCATCTGGATCATCTCGATCTACAACATCTAGATCATCTCGATCTACAGCATCTGGATCATCTCAATCTACAGCATCTGGATTATCTCGATCTACAGCATCTGGATCATCTAGATCTATAGTATCTGGATCATCATCTCGATCTTCAACATCTGGATCATCATCTCGATCTACAGCATCTGGATCATCTTGATCTACAGCATCTGGATGATCTTGATCTACAGCATCTGGATCATCATCTCGATCTACAACATCATCATAGTAGCATACTCTGCAATACACACGATCATATTACATGATGATCAATCCCGCTCTCTTTAGGACATAGGTCCATGGATGATACAATCCAGATCAAGTTCCAGGATGATCAATCCTTATCACTTTAAGACAAGTCTCATGTCTATGGACGATGCAATCCAGATCAACTTCTAGGAGGATCATTCCTTATCACTTTAAGACAAGTCTTATTTCTAGGGACAATGCAATCCCAATCAACTTCTAGGAGGATCATTCCTTATCACTTTAAGACAAGTCTCATGTCTAGGGATGATGCAATCCCGATCAACTTCCAGGAGGATCATTCCTTATCACTTTAAGACAAGTCTCATGTCTAGGGATGATGCAATCCCGATCAACTTCTAGGAGGATCATTCCTTATCACTTTAAGACAAGTCTCATGTCTAGGGACGATGCAATCCCGATCAACTTCCAGGAGGATCATTCCTTATCACTTTAAGACAAGTCTCATGTCTAGGGATGATGCAATCCTGATCAACTTCCAGGAGGATCATTCCTTATCACTTTAAGACAAGTCTCATGTCTAGGGACGATGCAATCCCATCACGTACATTTTGAGCCAAAGGTCCATGGACGATGCAGTCCTATCATGTACTTTTTGAACCAAAGGTTCACGGACAATGCAGTCCTCTCACGTACCTTTTGAACCGAGGTCCAGGGACAATGCAGTCCTATCATCAATTTTCGGAGACATCTGTCTACGGATCAATTCTGGGACCGAAGTCTGGGGAAGATACAATCCCCATCTGTCCACCAAGGACTTCATTCTCAAAGACATCTGTCTATGGATCAATTCTGGGACTGAAGTCCGGGGAAGATACATTCCCCATCTATACACCAAGGACTTCCTTCTCGAAGACATATGTCTACGGATCAATTCAGGGTACCAAAGTCCGGGGACGTTACAATCCCCACCTGTCCACTAAGGACTTCATTCTCGAAGACATATGTCTACAGATCAATTCAAGGGACCGAAGTCCGGGGATGATACAATCCCCACCTGTCCACTAAGGACTTCATTCTTGAAGACATATGTCTACGGATCAATTCAAGGGACCGAAGTCAGGGGACGATACAATCGCCACCTATCCACTAAGGACTTCATTCTCGGAGACATGTCTATGGATCCTTTTAGAACATGTGTTCAAGGATGATGCAATCCTTCTTCTTTCTCGTAGACATATGTCTACGGATCCTTTTAGAATATGTGTTCAAGGATGATGCAATCCCCTTTGTCAACTTAGACCCTGTCTAAGGACCATCCACCAACCTCTCTGTTGACATCACCAATATAGGTATCCTCATCAATACATGTATACATATCATCAATACAAGTAATCATATCATCGATACAGGTATCCTCATCATCAGTTTCACTGTCGATGCAGGCAATCTCATCATTAGTTCCTACATCACTCCCCCTTTCGACGAGGGTCCTACCAAGATTGTCTCGGAAATACTCAAACTTTTACTTGAGGTAGACGTTTGGTTAGTACATCGGTAACTTGTTCATTAGTGCCTACAAATTCGAGCTTTATAGTTCCTTTCTACACCCACTAGTACAAAATGAGAGATAAATGACCAGGCGATCAAAAAATTTGGTCACCACAGCTTTTTCAAGGGATAAATGACCAAAATTGAGAAATTTTAAGTGAACTAACTAAAAATGACCAAGATAAATGACCAATTTGGTCACGGAATAAGAACTAAACTAAAAATGACCAATTTGGTCACGAGATAAGAACTAAACTAAAAATGACCACAGAACACTTGGTCATTTATGTGGTCATTTTTAGTTGTGTCATTCCAATAGTGGAAAATTATAATTTTGATAATGAATTTGTACAATTTACTAAATTTTAACACCGCAGATGGATTCGGAGATCCCTGTGATGTTAAAATTTAGTAATTTGTAATATTAATAGTATACAACTTGGATTATTTTTCAATACATGTCTTCTAAGGGATCATTTCTTTGAGGCCATCGATATAAAGTTTCTTGAGGGTACATACATGGATTTTAGACCAAGGCTAAGATCACTTGTGACATTTGGGGATTTTAGACTAAGGATAAGAGCATTTGTGACATTTGGGCTTATAGGGGGTGTTGTGAAATGTTGGTCAACTCTTTGGTATATTGCAACTATGAACTTACTAAAAGTTCCTTTGGGATGTGTGGTGATCCACGTTACCCGCCATGTTTGTGTTCACCCTTCTAAGTGTTGAAGGGCTATATTTAACTTATCTTTTTTATTATGTGCCTTGAACACCTAAAGCCTAGTTTGATATTTCTTTGAAGCCACATATACACTTCAATTTCACCTCTAAAACCATATTATAATTCCTTCATTTAAATGTTATAGGAGATCTTAGGATTGTCATTTCTTTCCAAAGCCTTTTTAGGTGATATCATTACCCCCCAAAACATCTAAGATGATGAATAAACTTCACTCCATGAAAAGGTTTTGACCCGAATATATATTAAAGGAGAAATATATATATAACATTTTACTTTTAACTTTTATAACTAATTTTACAATGCACAATAAATTTTATTTGTATATAAAACTAATTGTACTATACATATTACATTTTAAAAGATTTCTTATATTATTTTCATTCTATAATGCACATTACATCTTAAAAAATTATTTAATTCTATAAAAATTAATTATTTTCACACTATATTTTTTTAATTTTAATTCTATAACACATTTTATATTTTAAAAATTAATAAAAAAATAAATTGATATATATATATATATATATATACCATGTTCTCCCCTTTAATTTATAAAAGGTCAAAACAACTTGGGGTAAAAGAATATTGTTTTTTTAATTTATAAAAGGTCAAAACAACTTGGGTAAAAGAATATTGTTTTTTTTTTAATTTATAAAAGGTCAAAATTAAATTATTATATTAATAACATAATATTATCTTTGATATTAAACTCTTTTGAATTTAATTTCCGTGTTAATAATAAAATATTTTTAAAAATAAATGACTAAAAGTGAAATACAAAATATAGAAAGAATATTGTTTTTTTTTAATTTATAAAAGGATAAAAAGAAAAACATGAAAGGTCCCCTCTCCTCACAGAGTAGTTTGACGATCCCGGGGCCAGGGCCATTACTGGGCACTTGGTTATGAATTCAATCTTGGAAATATTGTGGAAGATCGGATTGATACGGTGAAGTGATTGGATTTTTTTTTTACAGCCCAGACAAGTCCTCTGTCTGTCCGGCCTGCTACTTCTTTACCTCACCCGCATATGAAAATAACCTAGGTGCTAGTCCTTGCCTCACTCGCATATGAAAATAACCTAGGTTTTAGTTGAAATTTGACATTAAGATGAAATTTGACATTAAGAGATTCGATCCCACAAATTTGGGTTCACATAGGCCGCCTGGAAATCTACATGAAGAATGCGCTGTGAATTACCTTCTCAGCTCTGAGTGGTCTGTCTTTTGTGGGTGCGGAGCTTTCTGTTCTTGCTGTTCAACAAGGTATGCTCTTTCTGCATTCAGATATAGTATTTTCGATTGTTGGTTGCCTTGTCTGGATCTGCATAGATCTATTTTGTTGATTGTGAATGTATTTCTGTTAATTGCCAACAGATTGTGATCTTAGGGCCGATTGGGGATCTGGTCTAGTTGGTATTAAATTCTAATGAATTTGTTATGGATTATCAAATTGATCCCCCAAGGAAACATATATAGGAAAAACAAATTGATACGCTGAAATTAGGCACTTGCGGTGGAAAATAAAATTTCTTAGGGATCGGTATGGGGTTCAATCCTGGGATGGGTGGTGTGGGGGAGAAAACACTCCTTTTTCCTCAAGCAGAAATGGCCATCTGTCTAATATTGTAATTTAGAATGTTGGTACTTCAGTTTTATTCTTGCTTATGTCATCTTCGTCAAGTCTTCTACCTCCATGAGCTTCTTGTTGTAAACGTTGATCCATTTCTAGGGTTTCTGGTTGGCATTAATAAAATCATCTGATATTATCTCAAGTGTTTTCCTCTTGCTTCTGTCATCTTTGCTTACCTCCCCAAGATTCCCTTGTTTTAAATGTTGGCCCATTTCTAGGGTTTCTGGTTGGTATTAATAAAATCACCTTATCTTATCTCAAGCATTTTCCTCTTGCTTCTGTCGTCTTCGTCAGGTCTGCTACCTCGGCGAGCTTCCCTTGTTGTAAATGCTCATCCATTTCTAAGGTTTTTGGTTGGCATTAATAAAATCATTGTATATCAAGCATTTTCCTCTTGCTTCTGTCATCTTCGTCAGGTCTGCTACCTCCATGATCCTCCCTTGTTGTAAAAGCTGCTCCATTTCTAGGGTTTTTGTCTGCCATTGCCTTTTTTGTTTTTTTTTCAAAAGGCAATAATGCTCTCTGGAATTCATTCCACTTGCACCAATACCATCCTTTTTCCATCTTGACTTTTAGAAGAATGAAATCTCTGAGAAATAATTGGTAAATCGTGGTGTTGACGACATTTTTCGCCATCAATGGAATCTGGCTAGCAAAGTATTTCCAGGCTTCTCCTTCTTTTCAAAGTTACATGGCCCTCACTTTCTTCCTACGTATTATTTGTGCAAAAGTATTCCCAGCGTATGTCTCTGTCTTATTTAAGGTTGAGTTGTGTTTTCCATTGGTTAAGGAGTATAAAATTTTAATGAAATGATATAGAAGGGCCATCTATTGTTTTTATAGCTTTGTTCCACTATTTAAAAATTCAATAAGCGAAGAATTTGAATTCCTGTGCACCTTGAGGAGTGCATCGATATTGTCTGTTTTGGGGAAATTTCTTCGGCACAATGAGTTGGATGTTGTTGTTTTTATTCTGCGTGATTGAGAACCTCATGCATATGGCTTACAAAAGAGACAATGGTTGTGTTTCTAATAATTCTGTAAAGTATGAGGATTTGTGTGAACAATCAAAGGCTATCATTGCTATTGACTTTTTCTCATTCTTTGGTTCATTTATTCCTGTTGAACAAGATTGTGAAATGGTTGCCATTGTGTTCCAAATTGGTCATATGCATGCATAAGATCAAAATATGTTTATTCAAAAGTGAAAGATTAATGAATAGGTTGAATCAATTTTCTATTGGAAGAAAGTGTACACCATTGGCAAATACTTTTTTGCTCTTAGAAGATACGTTTGTTGCTGAGTATTTCAATTCTTACACCACAAACTCCATCAGAAATCTTTGAGCACTCACTCGCCATGGTTCTCATATGATGTCAACCACATATCTATAGATGGTGATGCCTAGATTGCATTCACAGAGGATGACACTATCCTTTTGAATTTCTCTAGGGAAAAAAAGAAGCACACATGTATATTTGCAAAATTTACAAGCAGAGTTTGATATTTGCAATGTGTGGTAGTGGCAGGCTCTCAACAACTTCTTCGTCAGTGGGTAGAAAGATGGACGAAAATGGAGGATGTTCCTAGGGTTTAGACAAGAACAGTTGAGGCAAAGGATTCTTGAGTTCATTCACACATGGAGAGGATGAATTGGCATTCTTAGTTCTAGGATAGATCAAGAAAAGAGACATGTTTTGAAATTCGTGAAGGAGATTGTGCAATGTTCCTTTCAAATATGGATTTTTTATATAATGTGACTGTCAAATTATGAAACTTAATATACATGCTACTTGCTTGGTCAATTAGTATATTTCCCGATTGCAAAGTTGTTGCATTCAGTACTACAAAGTGATGGGTATGCATTCAATAATGGATAAATGTTGATTCATGATTATTAAAACAAGAAACAATCTATAAAGATTAAGAAACGCAGGATCGCACAGGTGCTAGCTTGTTTCTATGTTGACCTTTATAGATCTCGTACCTAAATGAGATTGATACCTCCATAAATAAAAAGATAACATTTTTTTTAAGGAAACTCCAATGGATCTACACTCACATAAATGTGGACTAGTGATCGAATCTCGAATGAATACCTGCATAAAAACTCAAAATGGTTGTATGGAGCTCTAGGGTTTGGGCCTCATCTTGTCAAAAAGATGCCACATGCCTGATCACAAAGGTATGTAAATGATGATCCATTTATAGGGTTATTAGTTAGCGTACTTGTTAATTTTGAGAAGTATACCTGTTTTTCAGGTTATCTCTATCTGGGTGTGTAGGATAATCTTTGGTCCGCATTTTTTTCTGGTGAAAATAACAAATTTAGAAAATTGAGTCCAGGTAGAGTTCCACGATCAAAGTGTTGGGCATGGTTTCTTCATGAAGTTTTGAGGATCTACGAATCGATCCATAACTTCAAAAATTCCACTACCAACCTACCAAATTATGGCTTTGACTAAATTCCACCCATGAAATCAAAATGCCTATTGTGATATACCCATAAAAAAATATTTTCTAGTACTTTCTTTTGACACTGTGCATTATAATTTCTTCCACAACATCTCATACTTAAGTATCAAAGTTTCTACAAGACTTACTCTAATAAACATAAACATTAAAGACACTCAGGATTCTCTTTCTACTGGCAGGTGGTTTAGCAATAGTTGAAAACTTGCTTACTTAGCTTCGGCTAACTCTGGTTAGATGTTTGTTAAGACAGGGCATCTTAAGGAGGGGATTACCCGAATCTTGAAGTCAAGGTGAAAACTCCCTCACAACACTAATAAGGAGGTTCTTTTCTTCCTAAGAAAATAAACAAAAAGAAATACTAAGCTTCCTATGTTTACTTTGCTAAGCTTCCTGTGTTTACTTGCAGGTCTAAAGCTTCCTCTATAAGGCTATGCAAGACCATAGCTATCCTTTCAACCTTATGGAAACTAAACATACCTCGATCAAAAGTTGCCACCAAATTATTAATTAAGTCATGAAAGAACTGCATACACACAAAACTAATACGCTGATAAGCAATAGGTACCACCTCCTGAGGTATGAAATTGATGAGTCACAGCTTAAAAATAGGACGGTATTAAAGTCTTGGGGCCTCGGTTACTGTAAGAGACTCTTCGAAAATTGAGGAGGTACCTCAAAATTAATGAACTATCAGTAGTTGAACCCACTCCTCTAGTGGTATTACTCTTCGAGCTCAGCTTCCAGTTAAGGGGTATAGGGTTTGAAAATCAGAACTCCTTTAGTGTTACAAGTTTTTGATTCAGAGGTTAACTTGTTTCTTCTCGGATGAAGATTAATTTTGACCGTGAGGATCTAGGAAGGCGGTTCAAGTTGAAACTGGAGGCAAGGACTCTAACGATCCACGCAGCTGCGAGCCAGGTCCTGGACTTCTACTTGCTTTCAATATCTCTCTTAAACCTTCAATAAATATGTTTTTGCAGTAACTCAACAATTTTACGAATTGGATTAAACTTCACATCCTAACTCCACTGCTCTGCTTGTGTGATAGGTTGCTCGAGGCTCTCGAGATGGTATAGACGGAACTCTACCTAACCGGTAAGCAAGATTCACTGAGCCTAAAAACCTGCTGGTAGAAGGATTCCCGAGTTGGTGTTTTTAACCTTGATAAAGGGTCTACCAAGATGGTTGTACCCAGACTTAGTTCTAGCTATGCTGTAGCACGACACTTTCGTTTTATTTTTCTTGGAATTATATGTCTCAGAATAACAGTATAACCCTTTTTAAAGAATTTTGTTACAACGAAGCTGAACTTTAAAAACATGAAAGGGGGTCTGGAAACTAGTTGGTTGTGCAAGGCTTATTTAAAATACTATGGTTGTAAAAATAACTGGGAGCTAACAGTGTTTTGAGATGCCGAGTCCTTGAGCTCGAGAAGTGTATACCGTTATTCCAATTCTGCAAATTTTGACAAGGGCTTCAACCCATTTTATTTGTAATCAATTATTTCAAGCGTTTAACGTGAACACTATTTTCGCCCAGTTTTTGTTTATTAATCATTAAGTATGCATCTTCAATAATGCGGAGTCTTTAAGCCCGAGAAAAATGTATTTTGAAACTCTTTATAAATTCTGAGAAATGTTTGCATTTTAACGAACTTTTTGTAAATTTTGGACCAGGATGCCGACCCTATTACTTATAGTTGTTAATTTGCAAGAATTTAATTCGAACATTGTCTTTGCTAGCAATCTATAAACATGCCAACTGTACAGAAGGAAAGACGCACGGTAAAACTGTATTATTAGGATTTGAAGAAGAATTCACTTCCTTTTGAAAATGATACTTCTGTCTTACTTCTTTCTTGAAAGTCGGTAATTATCTAATAAAGAAAATCGTCCCCATACAACAAATTTTTTAGGTTTTGCTCATAGTTGAGGCCATAATTATTTTCTTTATGAGATTTACTTTTACGAGTCTGATCTTAGGAAAGATCCTTCTCCTAGGCCGTTTGCGAGGCACCAAGACTCCATAAATCGGTTAGGAAGTCTTTCTTCTTAGCTTAAAATAGCTAGTTGATATTTAGACTTTAACACTGGGGTTTTTAAAACAAATTAGGGAAAAATACATCTGTCTTTGAAATTCTATAAATATTGGAAGGGTTAACCTAGAACCCTAGGTTATGACTTAAATTTACGGTTCCTATTTATCCCATAATACAAGAAAAAAATGGCACAATAATTTAATCAAGTAATGAGAAGGGAGGGTTCGGCACAAGTACTATCCCCGAGATTCAAAAATTACTCTTCGAAAAAAAAGGGTTTAGGTTAAAAGAAGGGAAAACATAGAAAAGAGCAGGATAGCTCTACCTCCAAAAATCTATCGGCTTGAGAGGAATTACTAGAAGATGCAGGTTGCATCTTAAACCCCGGTTTCCTGTTAGGGCTATTATGCTTAAAAAAAACATTTAAAAATAAAAGGAAAACTAGCGGGGAGATAGGTTCACTTTCAGAACAATTGCTGTAAGCTCGACACTTGTTCTGCCAATAACTGAAAACCATTCCCGTCATAACACTTTATTTTCTTTGACAATATCAAATACTATCTGCATTTGAATAAACAAGATATAAAATTCCAAGGTACATACTTCAACGTGAGTTTATCCTTTTCTGTCTTTGAAATTAGAATATAGATATTATCAGATCCTGCATATCTTTTGAAATTAACCTTCAAAATTCATCTGATAACTTAATAAACCAGACATTGCAATTAGAATAAATAAATATTAGATCTGCATATCTATTGAAATTAACCTGCAGAATCCATCTGATAGCTTAATAAACGAAAACATAAAACACCTTTGAATTAAAAGCCTTTAGAGGGATGAAACATATTAGATCCTATAGAAAACTTGGATTATATGGCCAATGTAGTAGGAACAGCCACGTTCCACCCAACCGTAGATTAGGCATAGCCAAAAAGTCTGTCTTCAATCACCCTCAAGCTAGATTCATGCATGTAGAAGCAGGGATAGTCAACCTCAGTTCCAGATCTCAGTTTCTCTTCCAAAGAAAAACGTCTTGCCTAACACAGAGTGCTCACACAGTAAGAATTCCTTTCTCTCTCTAGCATACTAAGCAGCGTCCTGCCTCCCACATATGCCTTCCCTTTATAGTTTTGTTTTTGCCTAGGTCTTATCATTAGCAGCCAATTCCTCATGGAATTTTCGCAGCTAACTAAATCCCTGATTTTCAGGGTGTGTCTAGTGTCATAATTACACTTCTAAAACCTGTTTTGATCTCCCTGAGGTTAACTCCAACTTGTCCCTTACTTTTCCATGCATGATCTCCTCATTTAACATGGTTGTTTCTCCTCATTCCTTTATTAAAATAATTTAATCATAATGTTTATTACACTAGTCCTCCTACGACTTATTTGGGCAGATTTCACATCTAGCCCCTTTATTGAAAATTAATTTCAACAATAATAAAATAATAAAAATTAACATAATGTTTTATTATTTGGGGGATGTCACACCTATTTGCAAAGGTATGTAAACGATGATCCATTTCTGGGGTTTATGTCTCCTATTGTTGTTTCTATATTTGTTGTTGTTGTTGTTTTTATTCTGCATTATTGAGAACCTCATGCATATGTCTTAGAAAAGAGACAGTAGTTTTGTTTCTAATAATTCTGTAGAGTATGAGTATTTGTGTGAACAATCAGAGGCTATCCTTGCTATTCTGTAGAGTAGAGGATTTTTGTTTCTAATAATTATGTAGAGTATTGGTTCATTTATCCCTGTTGATCAAGATTGTGAAATGGTTTCCGTTGTGTTCCAAATTTTTTCGTATGTATGCATAATATCAAAAGTTTATTCAGAAGTCAAAGAATTAATAGTTGAAGGACAAATAAACTTTGATTTGATAACCTTGATATTGTGATACTTTCAATCTCGAAGTTCTCAGGTTCGAACTGTCATTCTATGCTCTCAACAAGTGCCTCCTTGGAGTTTTGCGCGTTCTTCATATTCCTCTCCTTTTCATGCAATCTCAATGTTGTGAGTTTTTTGTTGTTTCCAGTGGAGTGATTCCCTTCAACTATGCAACATCTCCCTACCGACTTGTATATGGATTCCATACTCTCTAAGTGTATGCCAATTCCCACATTGTTTTGAGCGTTTGGCATCATGCCTCGGGCAAATTATCCCTAGGCTTCCCTGCTCAAATTGCAATGTTTCACTTTTGACTTATTAGCCCTAGTGGATGTGGGTGAAAACCCTAGCCTGTTCATGCCCTTTTGTGTTTTTTTATTTCGAATGGGATCTGGGTATAGCTTCCAATAACCAAGCAGAGGCCATCACTGCAATAATTTATGTAGTAACAAGAAGCAGATGCCAAATATTAATACTTTGTTGTCGCGTTTCTTGTGATGTGCTGAGCACGTCGGACATCCCAGACCTCATATTGCAACTTTGAGAAGGATTGCAAGCCTAGAGGCTTATAGTACAGGCTATTGTTTTCAAATAAAATTATTTATAAAAATAGTTTTAAATGGTTCAATCCACATATAATTGATTATCATTCAGTTTGTGTAAACCCTGGGGGAGAGGGTACTCTAGCAGTGTCTATTCTGTTTTTGCAATTAAACTTGTCACTCACAGTATAGTTGCACAAGAGTCATGATTTGTCTTGGATTTCAACAGGATCGATAAATTCTGACATGGATCTGAGTGATTGTAAATGCCTATTATGCTGGACACCAAGGGATTGACAAATGCAAATTGTGTGCAGATTCACTGTTTCTTTTCTCAAAATTTTTAGTTTTGTTTTGAACCTTCATATTGTCCCCCAAGACAACTTCTTCTTCCACCATCCTCACTATCCATTTGCACAGTTTCTGAATCAAGACAATGAAATAGATATTTATTATGAAGACACCATCCAATTTATAGATCTTCATTTTCTTCCACTGGTCTGACAGTATTCAACAACTGTCTTTCACCCTTGCTTGTGCAACCTGTAATTAAATAAAATTCATTAGCATAAAAATCACAAGGCTCTTTAGCCTCAGCTGATGCTTTCACCTTCAACTCCTCATGTGGATTTACTTCTGCAAAATAGTCTTTGAGATCCTCAATAGATCTCTCATCAACATCCCCATTTTCCTTCTCATACTGATATGAACTTTCAACATAGTTCATGAGTTCTTCAATAAAATTCTTATCAGTGTCCTCTTCCTCTTCACCAAGGTACACACCTTGCTCAGGTTCACAGATGTGCACTTCCTCCTCATGCTCAACTGCTCTGATATTTTCCTCTTCCTTCATCAACAAAACACTAAGCTTGTGTTTGAGATTCCTGGCATATAACTTCATTATAGGCCATTTCACATTTTTTTCTTAACCTCCATTCATATCTTTTCTCTTCAACATCTTCCTGTAGTAACTTTACCAGCACATCTAACCTTGCTTTTATCTCAGAGATTTCCCTCTCAAATTCGATCTCACTTCTCTTCCTCATGTCAACTGATTTGACACACTTCTTTTCCTTCTTGTGGCTTACACCCTTTAGATGATATTCAACAAGTTTTTAGCTCAGCTAGTGCTTGTGGTATCTGAATCCGTAACCCACTTTTATATATATAAAATGCACATGTAATTTATTTATATTAATAGTTAAAGGAAGCATTTTATTAGAAAACACGGGCTAATATCTTATTTAATAACATCATCATTATGACAACTATTCCAGTAAAATTTCATGCAAGTTCTACAGCAGTAACATAAAACCATTTATGTGATAAGTCTACACTTTATGATTCTGTATTTGGAAACAATCACTTATGAATGAAGATTGCATATTGCTGGAGAGATACCATTATTCTAGAAGTATATGGAAGTTCATAATTGTGCCACCTGCTCTTTATTCCGAGCCAGAGCATACTAACTTGTTTTTCCTTTTGGTTTTTGTTTATGGTTTAGGTAAACAAAGGAGACTGTAGTTTGTGGAGTGTCCAAATGATATGAATTCTATGATTGATGCAGCCAAATTTGTTGATCTTGTTTTGCTTCTCATAGATGTAAGTTATGGTTTTGAAATGGTGAGTCCTAAAAACTGTAGCAATGTTTGAATTCAAATTTCTTGCGTCTATTCTCATTAAATTGTTGCTATTTTCTCTTTGATTCAATATATAACATGAAGCTGGCACTGCATGTTTAAATCTGTATTTTATATGAGCAGATGTATAGCATTTTTTTGTTTTGTTTTGTTTCTGGAACTGACCATCTCATTTTGTGGAATATTTTCCACTTGATTAGATATATTCTGAACTCAAACTAATCATAAGTCTAGAAACTTTTTAGTTGATCAAAATATATCTAATCAAGCACTCACTTAAATGCATAAGCACTATTACTTTGCCACTTTGGGTGGGAAACCTCCCAATACAAGACAACAATACTCGATTTGCCTCCAATTATGTACACCATTGCTTATATAGATGGAGGTAGGTAGTGGTAGGTGCCACATGCATTCTCTTGTAATGACACGTAGAGAGGGAGAAATTTGTTACAATTAAGAGTGTAAGTAGAAGGGAAGGTTATCGAAGGAGTGACCTAATTAGATTTACCAATAAGTGTGTTAAGTATGAGAAAGATAGCTAATGAGAGAATCCAAATAGAAGAAAGCAGGTGAGTAGTATATGTACCACTCACATACATTATTAAAAGAAGATAATAAGTGACAAGGGGAATATGTTTAGTAGTTGGGACATGACATTGTCTACTATCCATTGTGTATTATGACCTCAATCTATATAAGAGTGCCCTCGTTCAGGTTGAATGATTCATGTCCATGGTCTCAAAATCCTCTAGATTAATAATCAAGTAAAAGGTGTGTTCTTTTTGTTCAAACTTCAAATAATCTTGACAAATGCTAAAAAAAATGTTTAAATAAGGAGAAGAGAGGCCATTTAATTCAAAAAAAGGATAAGTAAGGGTGAAAAATCCTCACTTGAGTAGTCGAATAAATAAATTTGGGCCCTGTAGCCACTTGGGTGGCTCCATGGTTCAAATTTATTATTATTGTTACTGGTTAGCCTTTGTATTAAAAATAAAGGAATAGATAAGGACAAAGATGGATGGCTACGTTGAGTCCTAAAAATAACACTCTAAAGTTATGCCAAATGTACATTATTTAATACAAGAATATTTTTTACTATTAAATGGTATTGATGCTTTTCATTCTTAATCATCAATCAAGCATGAATATAGAGTGTGGGATAGACTACTTATTGTTGGTAGAGCGAAGAACATTGAGCTCCCATTTATATTAATGTATCTTTTATATTAAATTACCTTTATGATAGTAGAAATTTTTTATTGGTTATTGATATGTGTACAAATGAAATTCAAATCATTCAGTGGAAAATGGTGGTTCTAGGAGCCCTTCAATAGCTCATTGATGCTTGCAATGTCCTCAATTATGTCTTCCAGTAGATTCATAATAGATCAAGTCATTTCATTATGGTTATGGACTCTACTTTCTGTATACACATGGAACATAACTTCATGGTTACCTTAGCTTTAACCCTACCATCACAACCTACAGGTAGGTAGTATTTAATTTCTTGCCTAACTTTGTTGAGCTATTTTTTGTGTATGGAATTGAACAAAGTTGTTTTTTGGCAAATAATTTTGCAGCAGTTGGACACTAGGTTTTTTCTCAATGAAAAGAACACATTATGATGGATATTGCAATCTCTTTGGTGGTAATGGCTATGCCATGGGGTTTTTTCCTGGTAAGTTCTGTATATTAAAGGTTGATGTATAACACCCCTGAAATTGTCTTGTCCATTATATACATGCCATTGGGCATACATGAGAGTTGTATGAATCAATCATTGTATACAAAATATCATTTTGATATTTCAATCATTAAAGATTTAGCAATATCCATTGATTTTGACCTTGACAATTTAATTAGCAATATCAGTTTGTCTACTGTCATTACCCTCCTTAGAATTTGTTAGTGATATTATGGGTATTGTAGCAATTTAGAGTGTACGAATTCAATGTAGACCGAGAACTGCATGTTAAATGTTTATGTCAGTGGTGGCTTTTTCCGATAGCAAATTGCACCCCCAGGGGTCATACATTGTAAGCTTTTAACATGGTTGAAACTAATTATTGAGCCTGTAGAAAAATATATTTGTACTTCACTTTTGATAGTCTTTTAAAATTTGCCAGAGAATGTGACAGAAGAGAAACTAAAATAACATTTTGGTCGACATGGTGAAGTTACTACAGTCGTTCTATTGGAACAAAAGCTTGGGCATCCAAAGCATGATTTTGGTTTTGTTCATTATGCTGACCATTCCAGTGCCATAAAAGCTATTGAAAAAAAAGAGAAGCATGTTATTGAAGGTAAAAAGAAAAAGAAGCAGCGTGGACAATTGTTTCTTGAAACTATGCTATTCATACTTTTGATTGGTAAAATATGTTAAGAGGTGTAAGTTTTTTATTTTATTTCTAGGTTGGGAGATGTCAGTATATTTAGCAACACATTTCAGTGATAAGAAGCCCCAAACTATGGCAAACCCTACATCTTTTCATAGGTCTCTATGTTCAAATTTTCAGCCTCAAGCTGGGTATGGTTACAATCCAAACATGTATGATTTTGGTTCCATGGGCTACATACTCAGGTAAAACACAATATTTTTTTGTTGTGATTCTTTGCATGACTACACTTGCTAGAGATTCATAATTCTTTTGCTGCCCATTTCTGTTGTATTTTCCAAGATTTTATTGATTATCCTTATAACCTTCCTTGTGAAATTATTCACAAGGTCTTTCAGCCTGTCATCTATGGTAGAGAGAGTGCACATGTTATAATCTCAAATAACCTTGTTTTTAATCTTTCTCAGATGTCAGTATATTTAGCAACACATTTCAGTGATAAGAAGCCCCAAACTATGGCAAACCCTACATCTTTTTAGAGGTCTCTATTTTCAAAATTTTCAGCCTCAAGCTGGGTATGGTTACAATCCAAACATGTATGATTTTGGTTCCATGGGATACATACTCAGGTAAAACACAATATTTTTTCTGTTGTGATTCTTTGCATGAATTGCATGACTACACTTGCTAGAGATTCATAATTCTTTTGCTTCCCATTTCTGTTGTATTTTCCAAGATTTTATTGATTATCCTTATAACCTTCCTTGTGAAATTATTCACAAGGTCTTTCAGCCTGTCATCTATGGTAGAGAGAGTGCACATGTTATAATCTCAAATAACCTTGTTTTTAAACTTTCTCAGATGTCAGTATATTTAGCAACACATTTCAGTGATAAGAAGCCCCAAACTATGGCAAACCCTACATCTTTTTAGAGGTCTCTGTTTTCAAATTTTTAGCCTCAAGCTGGGTATGGTTACAATACAAACATGTATGATTTTGGTTCCATGGGCTACATACTCAGGTAAAATACAATATTTTTTCTGTTGTGATTCTTTGCATGACTACACTTGCTAGAGATTCATAATTCTTTTGCTTCCCATTTATGTTGTATTTTCCAAGATTTTATTGATTTTCCTTATAACCTTCCTTGTGAAATTATTCACAAGGTCTTTCAACCTGTCATCTATGGTAGAGAGAGTGCACATGTTATAATCTCAAATAACCTTGTTTTTAAACTTTCTCATATGGTATTTCAGCCTATAATCTATGGAAGAGGCCCAACACCTGAAGGCATGATAATGGTACCCATGATACTTCCAGATGGGCGTGTTGGATATGTATTGTAAGTCTCACCATCAATTGGGTTTCATGATCCTTTTCCAGAATTTGGCAAGATGGTGTTTAATTGTTGGAAATTTTATTCTCATATCAATCCATAAGGAATTCTATTTAAGGGTGCTAGCTCAATGGTAGAGCACTTGCCTTATAGGCAGGAGGTTGGTGGTTTGATTCCTCCATGCCCTATTTATATTATGAAACCACTAAAAAGAGATAAATGACCAAAAAAATGACCAAAATTTGCATATAAATGACCACTTTTGAGTTGGTGATCGCTGGTAGCAAATTAGCGGTCAGTTATCACGTGACAAAAAATGTGGTCATTAATTGTGACAATTAATGACCAAATATATGACTACATTATGACCAAATATACGAACAAATATATGACCACAATATAAGCTATAAATGACCAAACTAAATATGACCAAGCTAAATATGGCCACATATTTGCTACCAGTGGTCACCAACTCAAAAATGGTCGTTTATATGCGGATTTTGGTTGTTTTTTTTGTCATTTATCTCTCATTTTGTACTAGTGACCATATCTCGTATATATATCAGATCTCTATGTGCATTGATCACTGGATTCTATGTTATCTTGATACAACTCTGGTTGTCACATAGAATCATAGTGGAGTCCACCTCTAAGTCAAACAACCATACCGTTTCACAACTAGCAGAGAAAGCAACTATATATATATATTCCACTTCAGCTATGCTGAGAGCCACACTAGATTACTTCCTGCTAAACCATGAGATCATGGCAGATCTCATACAATAACATCATCCCGATGTGCTCTTCCTGTCTGATACACTTCCTGATCAATCAACATCTATGTAGACATACAATCCAAAGTCTAAGGTACCCTTTAAGTACCTCATCACATGCTTTGCAGCTATCAGGTGAACACATCTAGTTTCCACTAGATACTGACTCAAGGTGTTCACAACATGGCATATATTTGGCCAGGTATTCGTCAGATACATCAATGAACCAATACTCTGTCTGCATAGAGTCACATCCACTAACTTTGATGAGTCATCAGCTAACAAATTCAAGTCAGAACCCATGAGAGTGGCCATGGTTGTACATTCGAACAGATCAATTCTTCTCTAGATTTTCACAGCATACTTTCCCTGGTTGAGAAAGATTCCTTCTGAGCCTTTTCATACTTCCAGCCCTAGGAGGTAATGCATCAATCCGAGAGAATTCATCTCGAACTTTGTAGCTAACTTCTTCTGGCTTTCCATGATCCGTTTCTCATTCCTTTTCAGAAAGAGACCATCCACATACAATAATAGTATCATCCATAACTTTAAGGTAAAGGTTAGGAACAACTTTACTTCTGGTAAAACCCAAGCTTGTCAAGAAACTATCAAATCTCCTTCTGTGACTGGACATCATTAATACTCTGCATTGAGTGATCTTCTACATATCTATCTGTTCCATCTCCCGTCATATGGGTCTACTGATATGAGCCTCGAGGTCATTCGAACTCTGTGGTGAGTTTCTTCTTGCATTCATGTCATCTGTATAAAGAAACCATCTTCAACCTTGTAGCAAAGGTTGAGATCCACATCACCCATGGTGATCATTAAGCTCATCAATTTACTATCGATCATGGGTACCCGAACAGAGCTTTCTTCAATTGAATCCTTGATTTGCACTTCTTCTTCAATTACACCATTAAGATAATGGTCTTATCTAGCCACTTGGAGCAAACATCTCATCATGATTCTCTTCCTCTTTCTAAGAGAATCTTCTAGCCATGATCCTTCTATATTATGTTTGATTTGTAAATCTTCTTGTTGAACATCCATCACTTGTTCGGTGTTCATCATTCTTCATGATCTTTCCTACAAATCAAAATTAAGTACATGATTAGTAATACTTCATAATCATCAAATCATGTTGACATGATAACCTATTATGCATACAGATATGATTTACATAGTTATGCTACTATCTTGACCAATACTTTGGCACAACACTTTTCCATATCATGTATGCATACAGTGGCTATTTAGATGCCTTCCATCTCTACCAGAACATACTGTCGAGAGTGTGCACAACTCTCAGCATGTCAGCAAAGAGGTTTCATTCTAGACAAGCAATAATGGAATGTTTGTCCAAGTTACCAATCATATGCATATTAGTAGTATATTGTTCAATGCTATATGAATGTCTACACTCAGCATGATATATGCTAGGAATAAAAATATGCATACAACTATTACAAGCAATATCATTTACCATTTCAGAGATTCAAATAACAACTCAAATAATCTTTTATGTTTGTGTGGTTGCCTCCAACTTGATCTTTATACGTCTTTTGAACTTCTATTCATTCTGTACCACTATACATGCTTAAGAGTACACTAGTGTCATCCTCATGATCTCATACAGAAACATACATTCATTAGTATAATCTCAATACTATCAAGACATTATAATTCTAAATAATCTTAAGTATGTATGGTCATGATTATTTCATACATAGGTATACTAAGATCCTATCACAAAGTAGGATTCTAACTTGACAGAGGAAAACATACCTGGATTAGTATACCTGCTTAGTTATGTCTAACATATCTAAACAATATCTTCTTTGTTCTCTTCAATGATTTAGAGATACTGTGCTAGAACTTGCATATCTCATAGGTTAAGCATAATAGAACAAAATCATACATACCTCGTAAGTAGAACTTCTATGTGATCAAAGATTATGGATGAGTCTTTGTCTTCATGTCGTCTTGATTTGTCTTTCGTGATGTACCTATATCTTGTTAGCAGACAACATCAACCTCATACAACACCACAATGCATTAGTACAATCATATAGCCCTAATCAATGAATGGCTTCTATCATTCACATGCATTCATACCTTTTACTAGGGTGATAAGACAATTTTAACATTAATCAAGATTGTACTAACCTAAATAATATGAAGACAAACATATTATGAACTTAATCAAGAATCAAATTTCAAGACATACCTGTATCTCCTTAAGTCATACATGTCAAGATTTCTTGTAGTCTTCTTATGTAAGGCCTTAGCCTCAACTTCCCCTGAAACTGGATCTGGAGCTCGATTAGGGTTTGTTAGAGAAACCCTAAAAATTCAATATTTGACTTTCACACTTCTGAATGTATGGATAGATGTGTCTTGCTGAGCTGATCAAACTTGCATACTTCAATTTTGAAATCTCCAAAATTTGACCCCTCAAAATTTCCTTTGAAACTTCTGGATCTTCTAAATAGGATGCCGAACTAGGGTTTGATGGAGCATGCCCTTCTGCTCAATCAAAAGGTTCCATCCAAATCTCTAAACTTTTAATTTTCTGAGGAGCTTCTAGTCGTGGTTACAGACTTAAAAAATTCCAACTTTTGCAGAAGCCCTAATTTTCACCTTTCCGATCAAAATCCCGAACTAGGGTTTGATCAAGCCCACTCTTTTGACCAACCAAAAATTTTGATCTCGGTCTCTGAATTTCGATTTTGATGAGGAGTATTCAGCTGTGGACTCCGATTACAAAAATTCCAACTTTCTCCGAAACCCTAAATTCTGGAAGCCATGAATGAAGGTGCTAAAAAATAATTCTGTTTTGATAGAAATATGTACCTGATTGTTTCTGGTGTAACTCCTTAAGTTTTTTTCCATAGGGTCTGAATTTTTTTTTTGTGGTAGCCTGACCTGTCATCTTTCCATCCCAACAGGTTTGACCTAAATTGGATTCTCTGAGAGAAATTTATGCCAAGTGTTGCAACGTGACCTGTTTATGGGATAAAACAAGAGAGTGGACTTGTACGGCATGCCACGTGTCAATGGTTCAACTTCGGCCTTTGAAAACGTTTCCTGAGATAGTACAGTCCGTGCACTACCTGTCACTTTTTACGAAATTTCATTTGGAGCTTCCTAGCCCAAGTTATGACCTTTTTCCTAGGTCACTTGATTATGACTGAGATCTGGAAGAGGCAGAAACCCTAACTTGTACTGATCATAACTCACAAAGTACAACGAATCTGAGGGAGTCCTTTGGAAACAACGTACATGGGGATGTTATCTACTACCTGTAAACTTTTCCGATCTTGAACCTTCTCCAAAATGGATTTATAGCGAAAGTTCCACGATGACTGGTTTTTTCTATACAAAACCCTAACCTTCAAATTGTCGCAAGTGAAGCAAGTGTCATAAGTGCCATACATTGCATTCCTTCAGGTTAGCTCTGATACCATGTTAAGATTCAATATGCTAAGATAGAAAATATCATCATTACATTTCATTTCACAACAATAGCATATACAGGATCACTGAAGAAACAACAAGCACAACATAAACACAAGAGACACAGATTTATCCTGGGAAACCCTCATGGGGTAGAAAACCTAGCGAAGCTTCCTCAATATAGATGATCAGCAAATACAAAGATGTAAACCAAAGACATGAGCTCCTCCTCCTCCATAGCAGACCTCTCCCTCACAAGTGCGCTACTTTCCGAGTGATGGAATGTGTGTTAAATGAGGAACACACCTCCTTTATTTGTACACATCTCCGACTTGTATTTTATATTAACTAGGTTGGCCCCAACTTTACCACTGGGTTAAACACCCCATTACAACTGACTGGGCTGACCCCTCTAGGGTGGTCTAACAACCCTTTGACCCACATAACACATACAGGGCCGACCCCCACTAGGGAAGTCTAATAACCCAAGTTACCACATTCCGACGGAGGAATAAACATCTCTGGATATACAATAAGATCTTCACGGAGGAATAAAACATCTCCGGAATAATAAAGTACAAATATAATATTCTTTGAAGTTACAATATTTCAACAATTACATGGATATGGGATTTTACTATGAACTTTCACTTCTTACAAATCTTGGGCTCTTCATACACTTCATTGCTCTTCACTCCTCTTCTTCTCTCACACATCTCTCTCTAGTTTTCAATTATCTTCTTCTATATATAGGAAATGCATAACCACCGACTTAAGATCACTTCACCTCGAAGCTACTGTGATACATTAAAGACTGCAATAAATTTGTACCTAAGAATTCTTGACATGCGGAATACAAATGTGGTTACATAAATAAAACTTGATGTGTGTCGGATTGACTGCAAACTTACTGATTGACTGACATTGCAGAATGACAAAAATACTGACTGAGTGTCTGACAGAGCCGGTGCAGACTAGATACTCAATAAGCTCTTAATTACGTTTTTCCAACATTTAGTTCATTGTTATTGTAGATAGAAATCCATGAGTAGTGGTTATGCAGGTCGTAGCAAGAGAACATGCACGACTAGTGTAAAGGGTACTTGTATGAACGTAAAATATTGATGAGAAAGCATTACAATTCCCCAAAAATGCAGTGTGTAAAACATTCCAATCCCCAAGGAATAGAAATGATACTTGACTTAGTGTAAGATATTAATTAACTAGCAACAACCACATTAATAATAATGTGTCTGGTATAAGTCGATAGGTGTATATTTGACACATTAATAATGTTTTCTAATGTAGAATGTGCCAAATATATGCCTATAGGCATGACACATTATTATTAATGTGGTTGATTTGGTTTACCATGGTTGAAATGAGATACCAACACTTGAACATGTTTGACTTTTGTTAACCATGGTGAACATGTTTGACTTTTACTAATCATGGTTTACTATGGTTGACATTGGTTAGTTAAGGTTAAGTCATGGTTGACTATTAGTTGACCATGGTTGACTTTAGTGAACCATGTTTAACTTTGGTTAAACATGCTTGGTTTAACCATAATTAACCATGGTTGACTTTTAATGTGCCAAAATTTTTCCTATCGGCCTATACCGAACACATTATTATTAATGTGGTTGACTTGGTTTACCATGGTTGAAATGAAATAGCAATAGTTGAACATGTTTGACTTTTTTAACCATGGTTGACTATGGTTGATATTGGTTAGCTAATGTTAAGTCATGGTTGACTATTAGTTGACCAGTGAACCATGTTTAACTTTGGTTAACCATTCTTGGTTTGACCATAATTAATCATGGTTGACTTTATCTAACCATGGTTGAATTCATTGACCATGGTTTACTAGATTTAGAATTGTTGACAATATTTACCATGATTAACTAAGTTTATTGTTTGACCATGGTTGACTTTAGTGAACAAGATTCACCATGTTTGATTATGTGTAATCATGTTTGAATATAATTAACCACACTTGATTATGGTTGACTATGTTTGACCATAATTATATTTTATTTAATATGAAGAAGATCTTTTAAAATTTAGGAAGAACTATCATTAATATACTTTGAAATTTTAAAAAGTGATACTTATCTTGGTTTATCTTGATTTTGTGGAAGAGTTCAATGCCATTAAGATTTGGTCATCAACCATGATTTATTGGTGGTTAATGGTTTTCTTCCTAAAACACATAATCAACCCTGATTCATGATATATTGGAAAAAAATAAAATTAAAAAAAACAATTAATAATAATAACTTATGATTTATAACCAAATGTTTATGATTTGTTAGCTTAACAAATATGATAAACTAATGCAAATCATAACCAAATGTTTATGATTTGTTAGCTTAACAAATATGATAAACTAATGCCATAACATTTGATAAAATAATAACATAACATTGCTTGCAAGTTGATTAATACTATCAATTATTAGAATAAAAATAATAATATTAACTTACATCCTTTTATATCAAACATGGTCTAACTAGTGCTTATATTATCTACTTTATTAACGTATCAATGTTTTGAGTATGGCAATTTGTCTCTAACTCAAGCTTAAATTGACCTTCAATTTTATGTAAACCATTTAACATTAAATTGACAAGTTTCATGATGAGTTTTTAGCGTTCCCATGGCGAGGTTTTATTTTATACATTTGTTTTTCAAATTTGAGGTTTTATTTTATATAATTTTATTTAAAAATTTAAAAAATAAATATATTATAGATTTTAGTAAAATATTTACCATATTAATGTTTTACTTAAAAATTTAAAAGGAAAATATTAAAAGTTTGAGTAAAATATATAAGATGTTAAAATTTTAACAATTAAAAGTTTGAGTAAAGTATATATGATGCTAAAATTTTGTTAAAAGTTTAAACTTTATAGGTAAATATAGAATTCAATTTATATTGAAAAAATTTAATTCATTAATTTTAATTGATCTTAAAGATAATAAAAAAATTAAATTTATATGAAAGATAAAATCAAAATATTCATTTATATACTTAAAATTTTAAAAGATAAATATACTAAAAGTTGGAGTAAAATATATGTCATGTTAAAATTTTGTCAAAAGTTTAAACTTTAAACGTATATAAACAATTCAATTTATATTAAAAAAGTCAATTCCTTATTTTTAATTAATTTTAAAATAAGAAAATAATTAAATTGATATAAAAGAAATAAAAAATATTTATTTATATGCAAAATATTTATATTTTATTTTATTTTTTTAATAATATACATTTTTATTTCAAATTTAAGGTTTTATTTTATATAGTTTTATTTAGAAATTTAAAAAATAAATATATTATAGAGTCAATTCATTATTTCTACTTAATTTTAAAATAAGAAAATAATTAAATTTCTATGAAAGATAAAATAAAAATATTTATATTTTATTTTATTTTTTTAATAATATACATTTTTATTTCAAATTTAAGGTTTTATTCTAGGTTTTATTTTATATACTTTTATTTAGAAATTTAAAAAATAAATATATTATAAATTTGAGTAAAATATTTACATATTAATGTTTTACTTAAAAATATAAAAGATAAATATATTATAGGTTTAAGTAAAATATATATCATGTTAAATATATTATAGGTTTGAGGAAAATATATATCATGTTCAAGTTTTGTTAAAAGTTTAAATTTAAAAATATATAAACAATTTAATTTATATTAAAAAAGTTCATTCATTAGTTTTAATTGATTTTAAAACATAAGAAGATAATTAAATTTATAGAAAGATAAAGTCAAAAAATATTTATATTTATATTTTTTTTATTTTAATAATATTAATTTATGGAGTGGATTAAATTTGGGCTAGTTTTTTTTCCGCGAAAAAAGCATATTATTGTTATTCAAAATAACTGAATCAAATAGTATATAATTAGGTCTATTATATCTGATTGTCCCACAAGCATCTCTACAAAAGAGTGTCATGTGCTACCCCATACATACTTCACTAACATCTCTATAAATATGTCCTGTAGCAAACTACATATTATCAGAACCAGATGTTCTATGATCATCCCAATGACTATGCGTCAAATATTACAGAAATACATAAAAAAATAGCATATATATGCCAAAACACCAAAAAACAAAGGAGAATAGAATACAACATCAAATTATGATGTTATATGAGCCTGAATCAACCAACTGGTTATCCCAATATTCTTCCCAAAGCACAAAATCCTCCTCACCTTCTAGTGCCAGCTTAGAAAGACGATCAGCCTGATCATTATGTTCACGGAAAATATGCTCCAAAGAAATAGAACTGAAAGACCGAAGTTCATCCTTGATTCTTCTACACCAGCAGACCAGCTCCAATACATTAATATCAAATTCATCTATGGCCCATTTAATAGTCACACGGGAATCCCCAAAGATCTTGACACTTATCAACCCAAAGATATTAGCAACTCTGACAACACACCATAAGGCCAGAAGCTCTACCTTCATATTGGAGCCTCTTCCACATTTGAGACGAAGTGTGAACTGATGATGTTGATTTAAAAAGATCACTCCACCGGCACCACAATTTCCAAAGTTGGCAGCACCGTCAAAAAATAGAACAGGCTCTTGAAAATTAAACTGGAAATCCCCGATATTCCTTTACACAGTAACAGAATCATCAATCTGATATTGTAAGAAGTGTGTAAGAATAAAGTTGAACGTTCCCATCACATTTGGAGAATGATCGTCAAATGTAACTTTGTTTCTCACATACCACACCACCCAACATATGAAAATAGGCAGTGTGACATATTGTTTGCAGCTCGAAATCCACTCCTTCAACCACGCATCCAACGAAGGACCCTTCCATTCACAAACTATACCAAACAAGTGATAGAATTTTTCCCAGAGATTCACAACAAAGGAACAGTCAATAAATAGATGTGTGACAGTCTCCATATTCGACTTACATAAGATACAGCAATTGGGCCTAGCCCACCCAATCCCAGATAAATTGTCCCAAGTCTTCAACCGATCCATTAAAAGGAACCAACTAAAGCATTTCAATTTCAAAGGAAAATTCCATAGCCAAATCTTTCTATACCACCAATGGTTAGGAAAGATGCAACGTCTTCTAATCATACAATCATAAGCCAACTTTGCTGTAATAATCCCTGTTGATTCATTTCCAGACCAAACCACAACATCATCCTCAACAATAAGCCGGATACCTACAACATTCAAACCCTGGATGTATGACTTCCATTCTTCACTCAAAGCTTGTGGCATATTTAAATCAGCAGCACTTAACCAATAACCAGCAGCATCATTTTTAACAATTGAGTTAATAGTTATCAGTCCAGCCCCACTCAGAAAACCAGAGAGTCCAGTCAATAATGTATATGACTATTTTAACCCAAGAATCGGATCAACACCAATGGAAACCTCTGACCCATTACCAATTTTCCAACAGAGTTTATGAGCAAACCAACAATAGACCTTCATGAACCCTCTCCATATCGGGGAAACACTCCTCACCTTTTTCCTTGGCAGTCTCAACCAGTGAGAGATTTTTGAATTAATGTATTTATGATAAATGACTTTTGACCACAGGGAACCACCGTAAATATCCCTCCAGAGACTTTTCAATCGCAATGCATCATTGAAAACCGACAGGTCTTTCAAACCCCAGCCACCAGAATTGAAGGGCAGCGATAGTCTCTCCCAGCCAACCAAGGTCAAATTAGCCTGCTTAAGACCCCCGGTCCATAAGAAGTTAAAAAGAAGCCTTCTTAGAGAATTAATCACCAAGAAAGGGACAGAGAGAAGTGAAAACCAATATATCGGCATCCCCAACAATATAGATTTGGCTAAAGTAAATTTGCCACCAATAGAGAGCAAGCGATAAGTCCAGTGAGATATACGTAATTCAAAATGCTTGACAAGCCAATCCCAATCTTTAACCAAATATCCATTGGGTTTCAGAAAGAAACCAAAATATGTAAAGCCATCAGAGATCTTACTACACTTATAAGGGACAATGGATTGAATATCTGATACCCTTACATCATCAACCAAATTTTGAAAAAGACTAGACTTCCTCAAACTTACTCTCATGCCCAAGGCCATACAGAACAATTCAATAATGCCTTGAAGTATTCTCCATTCATCCATCGACGCCATCCCAGCAATCAACACATCATCTACAAATAGAACATGTGTCAAAAAAAGATCCTTTGCAATTTTTATGCCTTTGAACTTTCCTTGCTCCTTAGCTTGCATAATCAATCTGCTTAATCCATCCATAACTAGTAAAAATAACAATGGAGACATCGAACATCCCTGACGAAACCCCTGTGAGCAACTAAAGAAAGACGTAGGAGCCCCATTGACAAGTACTGCAATATTCATCGTATTAACATAAGCCATGATCCATCTGATAGATAAAGCTGGCACACCAATCTGAATCAACAAGATCCTCAGGAAATCCCAATTGACCCGATCATAATCCTTTTCGAGATCCAATTTGAACAAAATAGCACTGCGTTTCTTACATTTAATACAATGAAGTAACTCTTGTACAATACCAACAACATCAGGTATCTGCCTATTCTGTAAGAAGCCAAACTGTTCATGAGAAATGTACTTAGAAAACACAGGTTTAAGGCAGCCTGCAATAATCTTAGATACAATTTTATACGCCAAATTACATAGTGCAATGGGTTTGAAATCTGCAAAGGTCTTTGGATCATTCACCTTAGATATAAGAGTAATGAAAGTAGAGTTTAATGCTCCAGATAGATACCCTTGACATCTAGTAAATTCAACCATATTAACGATATCATCACCCATTATATCCAAAAAGTGCAAAAAGAGCTCCACCATCCAGCCATCAGGGCCTGGACTTTTTTCTTTATCAAACATTTTAAGCGTTCTCTCCACCTCTTCTAGTGTAACCTCAGAGCATAATATATCAACATCTTCTTGGTAAAAAAACCTTGGAAACAAACGAGCCACTTGAAGCTGAGAGGATAAATCACACCTATTGTCATCGGAATAAACATGAGAAAAGTGCTTGTAAGCTTGTGCCTGTAACTCCCCAGATCCAGCATACACAAATCCTTCATCATCTGCCAGTTTCCATATAGTGTTATTGTTCCTTCTAGCAAATGCAAAATTATGGAAGAATTTAGAATTTTTGTCACCAGACTTTACCCACAAAGCCCTGCTTTTTAACCGCCATTCCTTCTCTTCCATCAGGTAAATCCTATCCTTGTCAATTTCCAAAATTTTAAGCCTTTCCAAATCAGGACCAACTAGTGGCTTCACAATATTTTGCAAATAAAGCTGTTGTAAATGTGCTTCCACATCAACCAATAATCGCCTATCCCACTGTTTCTTCTTATGAATCCAATTAGTAACCTTCCCTTTTAAAAATTTTAGCTTGAAACAAAAGAGATCAACAGGGTTAAGATCTGAATCACACCCGGCTCTCAACCACACCTCCCTGATTAGACAGTCAAAATCAGAATTTGATAACCAGGAACAATCAAACTTAAAAGGATAATTTGAAGTCATAAAATCCTCCTGCAATTGTAAGAATATAGGCCAGTGATCCGAGACCTTAGATTCTCCAACCCAAGAATGATACTGACTGCAATTCCCCAACAAAGAAGAATTCACTAGAAACTTATATAGTCTTTTGTGTATCCTTCACACCCATCTCTGCCATTTGACTAAGTAGGGACAAGTTCCCCTGTACACACATCAATAAGATCATTATCAATAAGAAACTCAGAAAAGAAGAGTGCCAACTCATCCAATTTTTCCTTAGAACCCCAGACTTCCTGTGCCAACCTAGTAAAATTAAGATCCCCCGCAACAATGATGTTTTCCATGCTTAAGATACCAGAAGACTGAAGTCCAAGCCAAGAGTCCTCCCGATTTTTATACGGAGCATAACAATTCAGAACTGAGAAATGTAGTTTTGATGCCCTGCAATACCCTTCCAATAAAATACCCCATGAGGTTTGAAAAGTACAAAAACAATAGACTCTAGGGTCCCAGGCAATAGCCAAACCCCCAGACAAACCATTAGAGCTGACAGCAGAAATTTCCCACCCAGGAAAAACCCCTGCAATTTTAGAAATAGCTAAATAATCTTCACACATAGTCTCCTGCAATAATAATAAACTTGGACGAGAAGTAGAAATTAAATTGGAAAGGGCCCTTCCCCGTGCAACCCTACCTAACCCTCGAATGTTAAGAGAACAAATGGACATTAGGGAACATTGTCACAGGGGGATAATGCTCTAAGATCCCCATTCGAAACCGACAAATCATCCAGCCTCATCCCGACCCCCACACCACCAGGAACAAAAACAACCTCAGGACACTGCACCAAATCATTTACCCTCAATCTTTCCGACACTGGAGCAAAATCAGAAACCAAATCATCATTCAAACCCTTCCCCTTCCTAGCAGACCTTTTTGCTTTCCGGATTGTTACATTCTGGAATTTAGCCACATTAACCGACTGAACATTAGGGTTGACAGAAGGGTTTTTAGAGAAGATCGACAATGGGGTAATAACATCCGGATGTGGAATATAACCCGCTTCATTCAATATCACAGAGTCACTAGCAGTAAAAGGACCACGCTCCAACGGGTCAGAGGCAACCCGTTCAGCCCCACAAGGATCAACTATTAACCTCGACCCCACAACCCTACTAGAGGAATCAATACCAGGACTTGTGTTATCCCCAATATCCACATGACCCAAATTAGTGACCAGACGCCTCTCAGAAGGCTCTATAATTATCACAGTCTCATTCGAAGGCTCATCAATATCACCAAATAACCCCTGGCAAGACCTAGGCTTAGTAGAAAGAGAATCACAATGGATAACAGGAGATGAGGCCCCAACATTCCCCAAATTTAACACTATATCCCCAGAGGCTAACTTCTTATCTAAAATAACATCCGTAGCTTGGGCTAATAAAAGATCTTCCTCAAGGATATACAAAATAAGAGAACCAATCCGTGGAGTGCACTTACTTGGAATTGGAGCACCATCAGCAGAAACCCCATCCGAGCTAGAAGTAACATTAGCCGAGGACCCAAAATGGTCAGTGGAATGCCACCAGTGTGCCTGTAGTTTAGCCTCCGAGCATTATGCTTGAATGTGACCAGTCCGAAGACAAAAATGACAATGAAAAGGTACCCAAAAATAATCCAGACGCTGCCTCCAAACCCTAGGTCCCCACACTAATTCCACCTCCTCTGGCAGACCTTTTGCCATTTCAACCTCCACCATCACTCGAGCCGAGCGGCGATCAAAGCTATGTAGAGACAAATCAATACGAACAAACCTCCCAACAGAATTAGCTTTCCCCATCAGAACATTTTCAGACCAAAGCTCAATCGGAAGACCCGGTATGAGCATCCACAAATGTCAGATATTTTGTATTTCCCTCAATGGATCAAACGAAAGGTGCCATTTCTTCAAACAAAGGGAACCTTCCTTAAAGCTCCAGAACCTCTTCAGTATCAAGCCTACATGTGCAGCATTGGAAAAGATAAACATAAGCCACCCATTGATGAGCTAAACCCTAGGCATGTCTTCAATAACAGGTAACCAAAAATTTCTAACCCACTCCACCAGGTCCTTCTGATCACCACCTGTAAACTCCAAACGACCGACAATGGCTCTGCTACTCAACATTTCGATACGTTCTAAGTTTGTCTCTAGCAGGATTTGGAACCGAATCAAACCATCCCTCACCTTCAGAGATTTAATGGCTCTACGTTTCCGAGCCTTACCACCCTTATAACGAGCGGGCCATTTAACCTGTGATAGTGGATGAGACTGTGGCTCCAAAGAAACCCCATCAGCAAAACCTTTATCCACGCCAGAATCCCCTTTCTTCAGCACTGAAGAATAAGGAAGAGGAGTCCCGATATCTTCTGACTTAGAAAAAAACCCTAAATGCTTATGATGATGTCCCATCAAACTCTGTCGGCCGAATACCCGCAGCTGCCAATACCACAATGAAAGAGACCGGTGAGTGTCACCAGAGCTACAAGGGAAAGGGTAACACCTTTAGAAAATGACCCCACCAGCAAGCTGACAAAACCTACTACCGCCAAAAGACCACAAAATGGAAAAAACTGAAAAAACGGGTTCAAAGCACATAAAAAATGACAAACGTACACCAGAATTCCCACTTATTTTTATACTTGGTTGGTACTAAGTTAGCTCAAGAGAGCTAGCGTGACTCCAAGTCGCTCATCATTCAAAATGTGCCCCATAACCAGCAAATCCAGCTCCATTTTGCAGCCACACCAGAAAACCTAGCCCTCCCCATCCTCAAACTTGCTTCAGTTTATTAAACCACTCCTCAATGTGGTTTAAGAGTTACTTCATTTCTCTACAAAGAATGCAGCGAGTTACTCCATTTATTATCTTAGGTTTGATAACTTACTATCAGCATGGAACCGTGTGGATGTTTGCATCTCTCTACAAAGAATGCAGTGCCAAATTTGGGCTAGTTATGCTACTTATAAAACATTAAAAATTTTATACATATAATTTGATAATTGAATATCAAATTTAAGCTTTATACACATAATTTGAATATTAAATTAAAGCTAAAGAAAATCAATATTATTTTTATATTATTATATTTTAATAATATTTGATAACGTAAAATTAAGTTAATATATTGTATTAAATTAATTTAGAATGGATTGATTGTACATATGATTTGAGAATTAAATCTATTATATTTGTATTATAAAGAAAAACAATTATTAAAATTCAACTTATAGTGATAAGGATTATGAAGAATATCATTAATAAACCATAATGAAACAATTTTATGATAAAGAATAACATTAATAAACCATAATGAAACAATTAATAAAATCCAACTTAGAGCGATAACTATTTTAATGGTATGCAACACTAGGAATTTTACCAAATTCAATTCATTTAGGAGATCCCAAAATATATTTAAAGTTGTAACATCTTCGGTTTTCGGCCGATGCCAATTCATGCATGAAGGACGTGTTATTATTGTCCACAGAGAGGATGAACCAATGGAAAAGACAAAAAGGTAGAATTTATGTGAGTGTCTTATTGTTATAAATAATTCTGTTACCATGGAGGACGCTCCACGCTGTTAAACAATACGTTATGTTATAAACAAAACATTAGTTTTAACCATTGGTTTGTGGACGACCATGAATCTCCCCTATTCGGGGGATTCTCTAGATCGCCTTCCGGGGAGGAAAGTGGAGATATTAACGCTTGTCGGCGTAATTAATAAGAAATAAAATTGATGTTAAATAAGCACCTCGCAGCAATTTCATATTGTTGGTGATTTATGAACAGTTGAATGACCAATCAACCACAATAGTTGCTTCCTAAAAAAACAATAGGATGATTCCTTGATCAATACAAATTTATTACCTAATCCTTATATCCAATTAATTATTGAGTATTAAGGATAAATGTCATTTAATAGCATAATTTGCATCTATTTGTATATATAATTACCATAATGCTTTTGTTGAATGTTCAACAAAATACAAATTTTCACATTATTTTTACTTAGTAAAGGAGGGTAACTTTCCATCATAATATTAATAATATAATAGAGATAAGATTTGGCAAGGGAAAAAATAAATGCATTATTTGCATTTATATGTATATACAATTATTATAATGTTTTAATTGAATGTTCATTATAATAAAAAAATTAGATTATTGAAGAAGAGTTGAAGAAATTTTAAATTCAATATAAACTATAAGAAAAAAACTTTTTAACGAAGGTATAGCAGATGCTTCTCTTAAAAGAGTCAAAATATCTATTTATAGTGGAGGTCACTAGTGGAGGCAAGCGACCAAAGGTTTTGGCAGAGTTGTTTTTTCAATGCAGTGTGGTTATTTTAATATGAATGCACCATTGTGTTTCCAATCCAGACACACCGAGAAGCCATAAACCATGTTGCATCGCGTCTAAAAAAATCATTAGCCACAAAAAAAAAATTCAAAACCGATGCGTTACATATATATAAAATATTTGGTCGGTTTATAGCAATCGCGCATCGAAATGCCTTAAATATTGTCGCACAACAACCAAAAATATCATCAAGCGAAAAAAAAAACTATATATTTGAACCCAATGTGTTTCTTCACTATTAATGCATACGTCTAAGATTTAATAAAAATTAAACGACAGTGCGCTTAAATGAAACCAACACACCAGTGCACCACGTGGCTGAAAGCATCGAAGTAGGGTTTATTTAAAAAAATACAGGTGTGTTTAATCACTACATGTGCACCCGAACGTTTATTCATAACACACACCGGGGCTACCAAAAATCAGGTTGCACTGCTACCAAAAACTAACAATAAAAAAAAATATGCAACTGGAGCAGGGCATTACATAATACTAAACGCCCAGGTGCATCCAACAACTGAACCTACTGGATTTTATTTATTTATTATTTATTATTTTATTAAAAACATCTCGTTAAATTATATTAAAAAACCTTATAGTGGTGCATTACAATCCTCAACCGTTCCGGTGCACCCGAATATCGGGTGCACCCGAATAGGGTTTATAAAAAATAACCACACCGTCAAAATCAATTTTACCTTGTATAGTGTGTCTAAGCCCATCTATATCAGTGTTACATCACTCCCCCTGGATGCCTTGACATATGTGTTGCACATGGCCACATTGATCATTCCCATTGGTTGTTGACTTCAGTTTGAATTTTGCCATACAGTGGGAAAAATTCAAATTTTCCATACATTGCCACGATGCCTTCTTGATGGGCACTTGAGAAGGTAAATTGATTGCTAAGTTTCATAAGTTAAATTTTTGGCTGATTATTGTTTTAAATTGAGCATTAATTGGCTGATTAGTGTAGTGCATTAATGACACACAAGTGCAATTCGCCTGTTTGGTGCAATTACGTGTATCGAACACACTGTTGAACAAGAAAAAGGACATGTAAAAATAAAATTATACGGTTCTTTTAGTAGAGGTTAGCACATTGGACTGGTGCGCCAGCGTTTACGTGGCGTACCATGAACACATTCCCAATTAACAATCAAGTTAAAAAATAATGCGGTGCTTCTAGTTCATGAAACACACCGATGCCGTTGCGTTGATTGGATAGAGATGCATCAACCTTTGCAATTTAATTTTTTTCCTAGACCCAAAAAATCATATTCCAACAGTGCTCCTAGTGCATGTCAGCACACCGGTGTTCTGTTCTCTAATGTGTAGTAGGCACATCATCCACACACTCTCAATTAACAATAAAATTAAATAAACAATGCTGCTTCTAGATTAGGGCAATGCATTGGTACCAAGTATTTGACTCTATATAGACACATTGTCTCCTAAAATTTAACATTTTATCCATACCCTTAAAAATTATAATCCAACGGTGCTCCTAATGCACGTCAATGCACCGGTTTTCGGTGCTTTAACGTGCAATAGGTGCACCGTGGACCAAATTTTAAATCATTAAATTCAAAAATACACACACACCGTTGCGTTTATATGATGCCACTTTGGTTTTGATGGTAAAGTTTTAAATGTATAGAAATGTATTACTAGTGCATTTTATTTATTTTAGCGCACTGTTGTCGGTGTGTTACATTTGAATGTGCACCGCTAGCGGTGTGCTATTATTATATGGTCGCATCGCTTGTCACTCTTTGCAAAAAAATTAATATTTGATTTTAGTAAAATAAATCTCATATAATTCTTTTATATGTATATTTATGACACTGATTTTTGTTATATGTTAAACAGAGACGTCAACGCCACCAGGTAAGGTTGTATCAAGAAGCGCGAGTTGATCAATACAACTTTCAGAGAGAGTGGGAGGCCAGAGAGAGAGAGAGAGAGATTTATACCCTCGCCCCATTACTTCTCATACTAGAGACTGCTTGAGGGTTTCCAGCCTCCTCAAGTTCTATGAAGAGGTAACATCTCTTAAGGGGAACAAGACACTGCTTATCCAATTCATCTATTGCCGGGATCATCACAGAATGGCGTTTTGAGTTGGTCATGATCAATGGTTCCGACCTACTGAGAAGGAAATATATTTTATCAATGGGATCTTCAGGAGAGGGGAGGATTTTCCTTAGTTATCGGATGTCCCAGATGGAGCTGTAGTAGAGAGATAGCTAACTTACGTTCAGAGATATGTCCCTGCCAACATCATTGACCCTGCTCAGTTTTAGGTGCATGCTGGGAAGCTTTCCATTGTTTCTTTTGATAAAGAGGATGTGAGGTGTCTCTCTTTGTTGGTGAAAACCATTGCGCATCTCAGCACTAATGGGAAGCATATTAGCTACCCTCTACGATATTATATAAATTCTTTAGTGCAGACACCTTGATGTGTTAATAGGTGGTCCAGTATTTTTTTATGCTCTTAGTCGATGTCGTGCATGTATTGATGGGAGGGTGAATTTTCCTTTCGGTTCAAAGTTTTTTTCTCTATTTTTTGAGATACTTCCGGCCACCAAGCCATCTTTGACCAACACCCTCCTAGGTTGATGACAGATGTGTGTATGCGCATGTGGGGGGAGATGATTCCGAAGAGGGGATAGTCGGAGTTCCTATCCATGATAAAAACAGAGGTGCTCGAGATGCAAGGTATCCCATAGTGTATCCATTGAATATGGTTCCATATCCATACATGGGATTAGATTGGATAGGGTGTGCCAACATCTTCTTCACCCAGGACAAGTAACTAGATGCTATAGGTAAATTTAGCATTATGTTTAAATGAATTTAGTTTCATTTTATTCTCTTTATACTTAACGCAAATAAAATAGATTTTAAATTGTTATATTAAATTCATGTTTAATGAAATTTCCTAATTATTATTGTGTACTATATATTTTACCGATATTGGGACATTTGATGGGGAGGTTCCACCTCCTCCCGCTCAGGATGAGGAGGAGATGGAATTGGACCAGTCGGAGGTACCTTAGGTAGTCATACATGGCCTTTGACACGGGCCATATTAGAGGTACCGACAGGATGTCACAGATAGGATGGCGAGGTCGTTGGTGCAATAAGGGGTTCGGCCTGTACCGATGAGGGACATTATCTAGGATTCCTTCCTTGTAGAGTTGTGGAAGATGGTTCCTCGTGATATGAGGAGCTTGATATAACACGTTGTCGGTGAAACCAATATTTTAGATGCTATGATTGATGGCAGTCCAGATGATGGAAAAGATCCTCAGCCTCCTCCACTTCCTTCTCCATCAGCTGCTTCTGGTGACATAGACTCCACATCACGTGCACCTCCTCCTCCTCCACCTCCTCCTTCACCATGTTCTCCTCTTCCACCTCTGACATATCATCCTCCTCCTCATCCTCCTCTATCATCTTAGAAATATCCTCCACCTCCTCCACCTCCTCCTCCTCCACCATCAATCAATTTGGAATCTCATCCTACATCTCCTCATTTAAACATGTGTGACCAACTGACCTACACTCTTGATCGACCTCTATATCCATCAGCTCCCCATGATCCTCCACTCACCTAAGCTTTACATAGGATGCTCACATCAATGAAATGATCTAGCTTCCTATAGATAACTTTGGTACTTATGTGCATGCTCCTTTATTTTTTGGCAAAGGTATTGATGCCTCTAGCTCTACTGGTGGAGGTGCCAATACCTTTGTTTCTTTTTGACGGAGGTGTTGATGCCTTTGGCTCTACTCATGGGGGCGCCAATGCCAATGCCACTGGCTATTGTGGGACAGATACTGATGCTTTGGTTCTGGGGGTGGACTAGATTATATGTTATAGTAGTTATTGGACTAGACAACCACTTATACTATGAAACGAGAACTTTATACTATGAATGAGAACTCTAGCCATGAAAACGATGATTTTTGCACAAAAAACACCAAAAACACCCCCCAAATAGAAAAGTGTTAATACCAGTATACATGGTTTTTTTTTAGATTAAAAAATAGAGCCATGGCCTAAACATCCCATACTATTGTTTACAATAACTTTAAATTCAACCCCTAAATTGGAAAAAAAAAATTCCTTCAAGAGATAAATTACAACTTTTTTTAAACTTGCATATTAAACAAAACAAAAAAAAATCATAAATAATTTCACCACTCTAACCATATAAAAACTATATAATAAAAAAATTATAAAATTAAAAATTAAACCTAAAATACAATAAAAAAAAAAACCTACCCCTAACCCCCCCTAAACTATATAGTAAAAACATTTAAAAAAAAATTAAACTACCCAACTACCCCCTAAATCTTCACCTTATAAAAACAATATAATAAAAAAATTATAAAATTAAAAATTAAACCTAAACTATATAATAAAAAATAAAAATAAAATAAACCCACCCCTAACCCCCCCCCTAAACTATATAATAAAAACATTTAAAAAATAAATAAACTACCCAACTACCCCCTTAACCTTCACTCTCCTCCCTCCCCCTCCTCCCACTGCCCCTCCCTTCCTTATCCTCTCGCGGCCCACTTCCCCCTTCTCCCCCTCATCCTCCCCCCTCCCTTCCTCCTCCTGCCTTCTCCCTCTTCCCCCTCCTCCCTTCCCTCCCTTCCTCCTCCTCCCGTCACCCCTTCCCTCCTCCCTTCCCTCCCTTTCTCCTCCTCCCTTGGCTCCCTTCCTCCTACTTCCCTTCCTCCTCCTTCCCCTCCTCCTCTTCCCTTCTCCCTCTTCTCCCTCCCTTCCTCCTTCTCCCGCGACCCCTCCCTTCCTCCTCCTCCCATGGCCCCTCCCGCTTCCCCTACCTCCCCCATCCTCCTCCTTCCCCTCCTCCTCTTCCCTTCTCCCTCTTCTCCCTCCCTTCCTCCTTCTCCCGCGACCCCTCCCTTCCTCCTCCTCCCATGGCCCCTCCCGCTTCCCCTACCTCCCCCATCCTCCTCCTTCCCCTCCTCCTCTTCCCTTCTCCCTCTTCTCCCTCCCTTCCTCCTTCTCCCGCGACCCCTCCCTTCCTCCTCCTCCCATGGCCCCTCCCGCTTCCCCTACCTCCCCCATCCTCCTCCTCCCTTATCCCTCCTCCCCCTCCCTTATCCCTCCTCCCCCTCCTCCCTTCTCCACGCACCTTTGCCCGTAGAGATCTCCACTTACTTGGGCACCAAACGGGTGGCCCTAAAGGAGGGGGAGGAGGGATAAGGGAGGAGGAGGAGTGGGAGGAGGGGGAAGGGGGCCGTGGGAGGAGGGGGAAGGGGGCCGTGGGAGGAGGGGGAGGAGGAGGAACGGAGGGGCGACACTGGGAGGAGGAAGGGGAAGGGAGCAGCGAGAGGAAGGGGAAGGGAGGAGGAGGAGGGGAAGGAGGGGAAGGAGGGGGAAGGGGAAAGGGGGCCGTGGGAGGAGGGAGAGGAGCAGGAAGGGAGGGGCGGCAATGGGAGGAGGAAGGGGAAGGGAGCAGCAGGAGGAAGGGGAAGGGGGGAGGAGGAGGGTGAGGAGGGGGAAGGGGGGCGCAAGAGGGGGAGGAAGGGAGGGGTGGCGGGAGGAAGGGGAAGGGAGTGGCGAAGGGGGAAGGGAGGTGGCGGGAGGAGAGTGACTGGTTAGGGGGTAGTTTAGGGGTAGTTTAATTTTTTTTTAATTATATAGAGGAGGGGGAAGGGGGGTGCAAGAGGGGGAGGAAGGGAGGGGCGGCGGGAGGAAGGGGAAGGGAGTGGCGAAGGGGGAAGGGAGGTGGCAGGAGGAGAGTGACTGGTTAGGGGGTAGTTTAGGGGTAGTTTAATTTTTTTTTAATAATATATAGTTTAGGGGTAGTTTAATTTTTTATTTTAAATTTTTTAATTATATAGTTTAGGGGTAGGTTTAAATGTTTTTCTTTTAATTATTTTAATATATGGTATAGTTTTTAGGGGTAGTTTAATTTTTTTTTAATAATATATAGTTTAGGGGTAGTTTAATTTTTTTTAATAATATATAGTTTAGCGGTAGTTTATTTTCTATTTTTTTTATTATATAGTTTAGGGGTAAGTTTAAATGTTTTTTTTTTTTTTTAATATATGGTATAGTTTTTCTTTAATTTATGTGAATTGTCACTTTTCAGAAAATAATATGAAATAGTATCCTTTTTATATTAAAAAATATTTGAAAATTCATTGAAAATGGTTTTTAAATGTCTTTATTTTCTGGAATTTTTTACAATTTTCTCAATAAAATTGTCTTATTTTGAACATAAAAATGTCTTGTTTTATAGAAAAAATTGCAAAATGTATATGTTTTTCATTATAAATTGCTTATAAAAGTATGCTATTTTGTTAAATTTCTAAAAACACACTTAAAAATAGAAATAAAAAAAAAATCCGACAAAGAAAATTCAAAGGCCCAAAAAAATGCCTCAAAATGAAAATGTGTGATATTGGTATCAACCCTTTTTGAAACGGAGATAAAGATAGCTACTAAAATTAGGAGAGAGAAAAACGAGAATTGTGTCGAGTTCTCATTTCATAGTATAAGTGGTTAGATATGTATATCTAACATGTATCGTCAGTTTGATGTTATTGTTCACACACACACACACATATATTTTTCCATTTTGCATATGTCGATGTTGACGATTATGTTGATGTTTATTTATATGTTGATGGTGATTTGTATGTTAGGTCAGGTTCGATGATGTTTGTTAGATGTGTGTGATGGTTATGTTATAAAACGAAATCTGTTTTTTGTTAGAAGTTATTGTTAGATATGTGTGTTAGATGATGTTTAAATCTGTTAGATGTAATGTTAGATGAATATGTAACGTAATGTTTATGATGGTATGTTCATGCTTATTTTTAGTTTTATTTTAGTGATGGTATGATGTTTATTTTTATGTTTGTTAGATGGTGACAATGATAATGATGGTATGTTTATGTTTATGTTGTGAAAATGATGATGATGGTACGTTTATCTATGATAATTTTCTACATTGCTCAATGGTTATGTTGTAATGTGACATTCATTAAGGTTACTTATGGTTGACCATAGTTTATTTATTTGAAGACAAAATTCATGAAACATAAAAGGATATAATGTCATTGTACCTAAAAAATTAATTAGTAATTGTTTCATCGCATATGGTAACAATCTAGCAAGAATTAATAATGGATGATGTCATCAAAGTTTACAAATAATGAATACTTAGTTGAACAATTTTTTAAAGACATTTTTCAAATACTATACGAATGAAAAATCTTCTTCTAATAGAAAATTTTGTTTTAAATATCATAAAATAAAAAAAAACTTATATTATACATTATTTTAATTTTTTTATTAAATTTTCTTTATATATATATATATATATATATTGTTATATTAACTAAAAAAACCTTTCTCATCATCAATAACTTTGACCAAACATACAATGAAATTAAATTCTAAAATTATTCCTTCACATATTATCCATAGGAATTTTCTTCTTTTCCTTGGACTCCTTTACATAGTACTATCAAATTTAATAAAGCATTTCTTTTTCTATAGTATTAATGCACTTCCTCAACCCAAACTCAAATTAACATGGGATTGCACAATAACAAACACTTAATTTAAAACTAGGTGTATGTAGTGCTTGGTGGAGAGGTATCACTATCAAAGACTATCACACTCAAAGATGGCATGTCTAAAGTATGAGAGTTTCATCAAGAGGATGATGATGTCCAATATTTAATAAAAATGATATAACATCAATAAATTGACCATGTTAATGGAAAGATAGAAGCAAAGTTCAAAAGTACGTGGATGGTCCAAGGGAAAAACTATGGCTTTTATTAATGGGTTGAGGGACCATCTAGGTTTAACAATGGGAGAGTAGTGCAAGTTGAAACGTGGCACAAATTAGGTCACGTCATCATAATTATGGTATCAAAATTGGTAATGAACTAAATCTATAATTTTTTTGTAAATTTCATTGTTTTCAAGGTCACAAATTAATGCATTGTAGAGCTTAACAATGGTGAAAAAATTGTTGAATTTTCTATATCCATCAATAGATAGTGTGAAATCTATATCACAATAGGATATAGAATCTATAGATTACCTAACAATTGAAATAAATTACTCAGTATGCAATATATTAGTGCAAAAAACAACTATGAAAAACAAATGTTAAAAAACCAGTCATAAATGATAAAAAACCAGAGAAACAAATGATCAAATATCACATTTTATTAACTGTACAACCCAAAAATGATTTGTGATCCTCCTTATATAAAAATAGGAATAAATTGGTTTCCTTTGGACGCACTACAAGTGGCTATCTTACATTGGACCTCAATCCCCCCTAGGTTGACTAATAGGATCCCAAATCTAACCAAACAGGTACGAATTGTCCATGTGAACATTGGATAGGCATGAGAAGACATCAATGAGGCTCACACATGTGAAGGAGAGGATTGGGTGGAATTTAGGTATCCAAGGGGTGGCTAAAACAACTAAGAAAGGGGAAAATTGACTAGATTCAATGCATGGGAACCTAAGTCAAAGACTGTTTCCTTAAAACAAGGAAATAGGGCGCCTTAGCTTAGGTTGTGGTAATAAATGGTGGAGGTGGCCATAAATAGGGATCCAAAAGCTATATTTGACCAATTTTGGCCCATACTTTGGTGGATAGACCATCATTTTTCGTAACTAACTTCTAACAACCTTCTCACAACCTTGGATTGTAATTATTAACCTGTTTTGGACCAATTAATCAATAAAATGATATATGATTAAGGTCATAAGGTGTAATAATGTTATAACACCCCCCCCCCCCCATTTAAGCTAGAATTTGGTAGATAATAAAAAATATGGCCTTGTCAACTAAGGCTCAAGTCACCTTTTACAACATCAATTTTTATTTTTCCATGTAACCAACGTAAGGAGGAAAACCACATGGGAAATAAAACCTCCCCTCTAAAATGGACATGTGGCATATCTGGAAAAATATACCAGTCTTCACCATGAATCACTCACCCTAAGGAGTGATCTAAGGTAAGTGAAGTTCTTCTTAGTGAAACTCTTGGTGAAGATATCAACATTTTGCTCAATAGATGGGAAATACTGCAAGGAAATAATATGGTCATGCACCAAGCCTCGAATGTAGTGCATGTGGATCTCTATGTGCTTGGTCCTCTGCCTCTGTACTAGATCAGTGGAGATATTTATTATTCTTTTATTATCACACCAGATGACTGTGGGTGAATCAAACACAAATCCAAACTCTCCAAGAATGCCTTGCAACCACACACATTGTGTAGTCGCATTCACTGCTCCCCTGTATTCAGCCTCAGCTGAAGATAAGGAGATGGTGTGATGATTATTACTAGAACAACAAATGGGACCATCTACAAGCATAAACACATAACCAGAAGTAGACTTCTGATCAAAACTATCTACATAATGTAGGATCCTATTGGAATCCTTCCAATGGACCTCATGAGGCTCTTGCATGTTACTTACAACAACCCCAACAACATAAGAACAATCTGGTCGAGAGTGTGTAAGATACATCAAGCTCCCAACTAGTTGTCTATACAATGAACTATCAAACAATGGTGAAGAACCCCAATAAGTAAGCTTAACTCCAAAAAGGAATGAGAATTTTACAAAATTACATTCAGCCATTTTAAACTTCTTTAGAATATCTGAAGCATATCTTGATTGAGAAATGGTGATCCCATCAACAGTTTGCGAAATCTCCAAACCCAAAAATTGCTTTAACAATCCTAGATTTGTCATGGAAAAAGCATTGTACAATGCATCTTTAACTGAGCCTAGTTATTTAGTTCAGCTACCAGTGATCAATAGATCATCAACATATAGTACAAAAATAAATATCAGGTCACTAAAATGTTGCATGTAAACATTTGGATCATACTTACATCTCTCAAACCTCAATGATAGTAGAAAATTGTCCATCTTGGCATACCAAGCTCTAGGAGCTTGCTTGAGACCATAGAGGAACTTCTTCAACCTGCAAACAAGTGTATGATATGAAATGAAGCCCTCAGGATGCTGCATATATATCTACTCATCAATATCCCCATGAATAAATTCACTCTTCACATCCATGTGATGAACCTTCCATCGCTTGGAAGCAGCAATGTCTAAAACTAGCCTGATTGAGTCCATATTTTCCACTGGTGCACATGTATTTGTATAGTCCACTCCATGGACTTGAGAGAATCATTTAGCCACAAACCTGGCCTTATACCTCATATAAGAACCATCATAGGCCATTTTGGTCCTATAAACCCATTTACATTGTGCTAGTTTCCTGTTGGGAGGAAGAGGGACCAAATCCCATATTTCATTGTCATGGAGGGAGTTCATCTCTTCTTGCATGGTTGTTTTCCATATTGGTTCTTTTGATGCTTCTACATATGATTTTGGATCAGATCCAACCATTAATAAACATTTCCATGAATATATTGATCACAAGATGCAAAGGCATTGTGAAACCATGATCTAGTCTTCCTAGGATCTTGAGGATCATCTGCAAGCTCACTAGCAGCTTTTATGGTTTTCTTAGCCCACTTGGGAATTTTAGGAGGGTCATGATCTACAGACATATCATGATCTACATCCTTCATATCAGAATCATAAAAATAATAAATATAATCATCACTTACATCCTCTTGATGAAGGGGGTTTGAGAATTCCCCATCACCATTTCTTGCAGCATCCATGGGCTCTTCTTCGAACTGGAAACTCCTCTCAATGAAAGTTTTATTAGTGTAGGGGTCAAAGAGCTTGTATCCCTTTTCATATTCTACATATTCAACCATTATGGACTCCTTTCTTTGGGGTTGCAAGGCCTTTCTCTTTTCTAGAGGAATTCTAGCCCATGCCCTTGAGCCAAACATCCTGAAATGTGACACATTTGGCTTGTGTCCCCTCCAAGCCTCAAATGGAGTCATGCCTTCCAAGGCTTTATGTGGTTCTATGTTATGAACATATTCAGAAAAATTCATGTCTTCATCTGTAACGTCCCCTTCCATCATTCCCGTGCAAGGAAGGAAACGTTAACAACACACAGGATTATTGCAGACTTAGCCCCAATAATTGCTACCCATAAATTCCTAACAATTTAAAAACTTCTATATGCAGATTCGTCTCAATATAAACACAGCGGAATGAACATACTAGCAAGCACACAAACAGACAGTAATTGCATAACATATTTATCACAGCAGAGAATGATTCAACATAAAGAGACCCAATCTCATTAGTATGCCATGCATGGATTCCATACTAAGATAATTAATTCATTTCATTAAACATGGACAATTTAACATATTGCAGAACACAAAATGCGAATAATTTATAATACACAGAACACTTATCTTGAGAAGTTGATGTCCAACGACTGGCTACATGAAGGCAACGTTCCTCCCAACCGTAGATCTCTATCCAGCCTATATTCCTTCAGCTGAGAGATCACCCCCGAGCTGGGCTGTGTATCCACTAAGAAGGAACTAGCTGGGTTCACTCACAGCCATGGTTTCGGTCAAGCATCCAAGAAGATAGAGGAGGGTAACGCTAAGCCAGTGAGCTCAACCACAGAGCTACAGACATCTCAAGTGAGCTCAACAGTTAGGCACCCACATTACCTACCACATCCAACACAAGGAAGATCCCCTTCTCTGTTACACAGTCCCTCAGGAAACTCTTCCCTACAGTGCTCTTCAGGATGGGCATAGAAAGTTACAGCTGCTAATCCTTGAGATCCTAGCCTTCATTGGGTTTATCAAGCACACCCAACCTCTGCATAGTCATTCCCAACTTGATTTCTCACCATTCTGCTAACCAAATACTCATATCCGTCACTGGTTTTCTGAGCTGCAAAAACTGGGTTTTCCTATTGATTTCGGGGTAGCTAATGCTCCCAATTTCGCCCCAAGGTTCATGCTAATGGATCCCCCATTGGATTTCCCTGTCCCATGCCAAATCTGGACGTTTTTGGTCTTTCAAAATCTGGGTTCTCTCAAGGTCGCGATTTCTGGCTTTCTCACTGCTGGCACTCTTTTTTGGATGTAGAATGATGCTAGATACTCTCCCAATGGAATGGAGGTGAGAATGAAGCAACCTCCCATGAGGTTGAGTGACTTCTTGTACAAGAAAACAGAGCTCATAACTACCCATACGAATTTCAGGGCTGCCCATGCTCCATTGAAGCCATGGGCTGAAAATCTCAACCACCTCCTTACAACAGTCATAAATGTCACCTAGGGAAGTCAATGGGTTCTCATAATGACAAATGGCAGCCTAGGGTTTAGTCCCATAGCCCCCTCACCACTCCCTAGTGGATACATGTGGCCCCTTCTCATTCGTTGCCTCCATAGCTAGTTTTGGTATTTTATTTCAATATTAAATATTTACATCAATTTACAATATCCCATGGCTTAATAGCACGTGGGTAACAAAATATCAAGCGTGTCTAATTTACATAAAATCCGAGCATAAACTAGCGGGGCCTTGGCCTTGAGCTCCACGCTAGGAAAACATACAACGTGTGTATACAATATTTACATTAGAACCAATATTTCCTAAGGGTCCAAATTGGGGTATTACATCATCCCATAGTTTAGTAGAGAAAGACTTATCCTCCATCATGCATGTGGTTATCTCCTTCAGTGCTCTATTCTTGCGATATGCAACACCATTTTCCTGAGGTATGTAGGGAAAAAATGTTGCATTTGGATGCCATTTTCTTCATAGAGATGTTGCAAGTCCTTAGTCACATACTCTCTTCCATTATCAGTCCTCAAGACCTTCATCCTTCTCCCACTGAAGTTTTCCACACAAGCTTTGAAAACTTTGAAAGATTGGAACACCTCATATTTTTGCTTGAGAAAATATAACCAACAATATCTTGAGAAATCATCAATGAAAGTAAGGACATACTTTGAGTTAACATAGGAGGGTGTGGGAAGAGGACCTATCATATCTGAATGGACCAAACCAAGTGGTTGATGATCCCTTCTTGCATTCCCTTTCTCATACTTCTTCTCAGCATGTTTCCCAATAATGCACCCTTCACAAGTGCCTTTGGAAAATATGATTTGTGGAAGGCCTTCAACCATCTCTTCTTTGATCAATTCTTGAAGATATATATAGTTGAGGTGTCCAAACAACTCTCATTCTAAAGCTTGTTGTTTGGTATTATTTATGTCTATTAAATACTCCAAATATTAATTATCAACCAGGGTTTGTACACTTCATGTTGTCACAAAATATATGCTGAGGTAGAAGGGAAACTAAGGTATTGGCTCGGCAGACCTTAGAAATTTTTAATAATAAAAATATTTAAAGATATTTCAAAATGAAAAACCGAGTCAAACTTGAGAATATAAACTATCAAACTGATTAGACCTAACCTGAAAAATAGATTAGATTAGTATCAATCTATACTATTCTACTTCTATGGACAAGAATTGAAATTGCAAGATATAAAGAAAGTACTAGTCTAGGAAACAAGACTTGATAAAAAAACAAGCTACTCTATGGAAATGGAAACTACTAAACAATCACTCAAATCCTATTCTAGGAATGGAAAAGACTATTCAAACTCTAACTATGAAAAAAATTCAGAAACCTAGGTATGGAACAATTTCAAGTTGCAACTATCTATAAAAACAAGAAACTATACTTCCTTAAAAGAGACAACTACTTAATAAACCTAAGAAATCTAATCCAACAGTTAAACTCCTCATGCATTTGACAATTAATGTTTCAAACAATAAATGACTCGAGACTTATCTAAGATACTTAATTCCACTCTCCTTGAGGGATCGTATCAAAATGACTTTCGAATGGTACAAAGAAACAAAAAGGAAGTAAATCTAATTTAACTTATAGAAAAATATGCAAGTTAAGAATGGACCAATTGCAAGTGAATTTGAACATTGTAAACTACTTCTTATCCATAAGAAAATGACACTTAAGACCTAGTTACAATACTTAGAATGAAGTACTACTTAACAAAGTACAAATCCTAAGTTATTTGATCTCGAATGACTACTTGAAATTAAAACATGAAATTCTTATCTCACTCATGCAAATTCCTATCAACATCAAATTCTATCTATCAATACTTCAAACTAGTTCATGAAACATTAACTACCAAGGAGCAAACTAAACTTGAAGTGCAAGCAGACCTAAGTACAAAACAGGAACCCTAGCGACTTGGAAACAATCTTTAACTTGTAAGCAAAATCTACAGCAGAAAACCAAGTGTTCCTATGCTATCCCTACTGCAACTAAAACCATAAACTAAGGCATCTTACTCAATTATGAAAGTGCAATGCAATTGATCTATACTGAAAAGTAAACCTATACTAAACTGAACTATGTGAGTTTTCGAAATCAATACTAAGAACTAATGCATCTTTGAAATCCAAATAAGACTATTAAGTTTAAACTTGAAATTGATTTCTAGACTATTATACCTACTTAAATGAAATGGTTAAATTAATCAATAGAATGAGAAAAGTCTAAACAATACATGCCATGTAAATGAAAATGAAAGACTGATTATTAATTTAAATGAGAATTGAAGGATAAATGCTGAACCTATTTTAGAAATGAAACAAACTGATATTTGACAAATTCTATGGTAACATATTAAACAAGCTTAGGCTATTCTAGGTTCTAGGCATGAAAGAAAATGAAAGTGAATCATAAACTACCTAAATCACAGTCAAAAGACAACTATACTGCTGCTACTTAAACCATAACTACTTCTCATTTGTACAGTAAAATAGATGCTAAATGTAAATGGATTTCATCATAATTAAAACTAAAATAATTAATCTATGTGTGAATATGACACCAAATATAAAATGCTGAAGATGGATTCGAATCCCAACTAACTACAGAACATCACGAAATGCTGGAAAATTAGCCTATACCCTAGCTAACTATTTCCGCATAAACGAAATACTGGAAATTTTGGCAAATGAACTAAAATTTTGTCTAAATGAGAATGGAAGGATGAAAGACAGTCTGAACGAAGGTGCGAATAGCCAACCATATGAATTCTGAAGATACAAATCACATGTAAATAAAAGGAAACTATATTTTATGAACAACAAAACGTCATCTACAGGAAAACAAAATACATACATATAAAAACAAAATTACTTATCTGCAAAAACGAAAGGAAATCACTGGATATGCACAAATGGAACCTTTGGTTGTTGAGGGGACCTTCCCAAGCAACAGGGGTTTGTTCCTAAGCTACTCAGTCACCAACCATTAATAGAAGATGAAAATAATCATCAACAGCTGAAACACAGCTTTTATATTAAACTGAAGCAAAGCTTATACAACATTTTTCTCTCCATTCTTCTCAACCCTGGGCATCTTTATATAGCATTTACAAAGGGAGAGTAGGTTGACCCTTTCATTGGTCGACCTCTCTAAAAATAGAAGATCTTAAACAATGGAGAAATGGCTCATTAAAACGCACAGGCCGTTTTCCCCATTTTGTGCATGTTGGTTCCTTGGACGTGGGAAATAGATGCGTTGGTAGCTTGGGCTAATGAGGATGCGAATCTTCACCAACAGGAGGTCACGCTCCATAAGGCCCAGGTGGCCAATAGAACCCACGTTGTGGTTTTCACCTTTAATGCTCCAGAATATGCTAACAAACGATTTCAGTGGTGCGAACGAAGGTCTGAATGGACGTCCGAATGCGAATGGGCATCTGATGCAATGAGCCTCTGGATGGACGTCCGTATGAAAACCACAGCCTGAAAAAGGAAAACTATGTGCCCAGCAGGTCTAGAAGTGTTAAGTAAACATCAATTAATCATAAAAAGATGATAATCCATTAAAATTCATGAGATATTTAAATATGTTCATATTTGAGTACGAATGGTGGTATGAATGGCAAGAAATATGACTTAATACACCAAAAATGGCAAAAACAGTACCAACATAACACGTTCAATGATCAAAAGTGATGTCAAAATTGGACATCAACACTCCACCAAACCTAAGATATACCAGGTCCCACTGAGCAAAGAGGAAATGAAATCAGGAAGAAGCCTAAGCTGTGACAACAACTGCCTTCGACTTAGAAGAGGAAGAAGTGGACTTGTGCTTAAAATTCTTGGATTGGGCCTTCAAGGTATTGTGTCTCTCCCGAAGAGAGTCATGCAAAGACGTTATGGATTTATTAAGGTCTTTGACACTCTTCACTTGAAGATGCAATTCCCTATTCTCTTGACGAAGCTCAGTGATCATATCAATATATTTTTTATTCTGGCTTGTTAATCGTGCTATGTCCTGGGTCAATTTATCCACTGTCTGATGGCTTGGAATGGATGGTTCTGCAGGGTAGTCAGAATTCTTGTGAGGACTCGACCCTTTTGGAAGTGTTTCAAGGTCAACAGGGGTGGTTTTTTTTCAGGAGCCTTGCCTTGAGTGAGTGAAGGAGTAAGTTCAAGGACAAAACTTCAAGCAGACCAGCAGAGACATCAGCTAATGTAAGAAGGGACGCATCAGGGATAGGTTTGTCTGGATGGGCGTCGAGGCTGTCGGAATGAACCGGCTGAATGACGAGATGTATGATGGACTGAGAATGGTTCGTCCTTCTAGGCTTAGTGGTTATATACAAAAAGAGTGGGGGCTTCTTGGTCACATCCTCATGGACAGGCTCAGTGTCTCTCTCTACTCGGGCAAAGGTCTGGGTAGGTTCACCAACATGAGTTTGAAATCGGTGGCACTTTCAAGAAGCAGAATCTTTGGCAATGGGATTCTTAGCCAAATGGGGGTTCAACACTTCAAACACAAAAATTTCCCACATTTGCCCCTTTTCCCTCAATTGATGAATAATCAGTAGTTTAATGAGGCAGTGGTGGTACAAGCTACCAGTGGGGTTAGCTGTGTTTTTCCTCACCTGGTTTGACATCTTCTCAAGACTCTTCAGAAAATAAAATGGAAAATTGAGAGCTTGGTTATTGACAAAATGTGCTAATAACATTAGATGGCAAGCTTTAAAGATGGTAAACTTACCCTCACAGGTTGTAAGGTGGATGATGACGGCTAAGGGCTCGAGGTATTCTGGCCTGATCCACTCTCGATGGAAATCCTTAATGCTCGCGACGTGTTGATAGTCAGCCCTGAGAGCAAAGTTGTGGGTCGTCCGAGGGAGGAAGAGGTGCTTGTGCCAACGAGAACCCTCCCGTGGAAGCTTTGTATCCACCGCGATGGATTCCTCAGTCAGAGGAAATATAAGGTGGCCAACCTTAGCCATCTTTCCATCGAATCTCTTGGAAAACGGCAGTGAAATTTCATCGTTGTGTCCCTAGAGGAGATGGAGGAATGGGCCCCAACCTGTTCAAAGAAAGATATCATAGCATGCTTGGAACTCGGGCATCCGGAGCAAATCTTGGTAGCTCCCAAGCTCATGGTGGGTAGGCATTTTTGAACGGAGGTAAGTGGATGCAAGGGATACAGGGGATGCAACTGGATGGACTCAAAAAAGATGAGAGCGAACAAAGTGGGGATGAAGATCATGCAGGGGTCGATTTTAAAACACCATCCATTTGATCATTTGAATGATCATGAGATGTAAATTTGTCACATTTGAATGATCATGCCATCATTCAAGATTTTGAATAGTGTGCCTTAATAAAGGTGTGTGCGTTAATGAACTCATATGGTTGTGAAATATTCAACCATCTCCAAAGTAAACTTTGGACAATTTGAAAGATATTTTCATCATGGGATTATAGCATAAGGTGCATTAAAAATCATGATGATCTTTGATTAATAAAATGACAGCTCGCATTATGATTCTTGCATACAACTTGATGAAGAGATGAAACTATATGATAGTCAGAAATTTTTTGGGAATCGCATTGATGCAAGATTAATCGATTCATTTGGTGAAGTCAAGATGAGTCAAAGAATGAGATTGTAGTGTCTTCATGTGCATAGAGATGAGACCTGATAGTCCCGGATATGGTTAGTCAATTGAATTTCTCGTTTATAGTCAAAATTCAAAAATCAAATACCTTAGCATACTTGATCATGCTGTTATAAAGCTATGGTTTCATTCGGATCGTCATTCGACATCTCATTCGTCCCTTCATGCGACACTGCATTTGACACTTGATTCAACCCTTCATATAGACAATTTATCTGTACAAGATGTGCGTGTTGGATCTGACTGACTTCTGATTATGCAGAGAATTTCTTAGGCTTCCAACGCACCTTTAAGAATGAAACCGCTACTTTCGTGACTGCTTCTGTAATGTCCCCATTTTGACCCCCTTCGCATTAAATCGTAAATGATGTAAATATTGATATTTAATCATGGTGAGGAGCTCAAGGCCAAGGCCCCACCATTGATTTAGCATTTTATGTATCGGCTATTAAAGAAATAGATGCTTATGGTTCTTGTGATAGATAGGCACAATGTAAATAAGACATCATGTAAATTCAAATTTTAATGGAAATACCCACAACTAGCTATGCAATGCAACAAAGAGATGGGGGCATGATTCTACAAGGAATAGGGAGGGAAATTATTCAAACCCTTGAGCCAATGGTGTTAATCCATGTGTCAATGAGAAAACCCATAAACTACCAACTACCCATTTTGGGTTAGGGACCCAACCATTTAATTCTTCCAGGAATTGGTTGAGGTAGTTAATGCCTTGGGAATGAAGAGGTATGGCAGCCAATTTCGTGCATGGGCAAGCCATCAACCTGGGAAATCGTATTTTGTCTCCTTGGGCAAGAAAACACCCACGAAATGGTGCCCAAAGCCATTCTGAACCCATAGTCTTTCCTCTCTCACGCAGTCTGAACTACTGGGTCTTTCCCCATCACGTTTTTCACCATTTTTCCTGCATTTTCCATGCTTGGGAGTTGTTTTTGCATTATACAGCAGCTGGGAGAGAAGGGCCACGATTTGAGACTGTGATGGAGGTCGTTTTTGCCCCAAAATACCCATGGACGTTTTTCTGAAAACAATTTCTGCTCTCCAGGGTTGTTCCCCAATTGCCATTTCGTTTTTGGGCTTTCCCACGTTTTTCTGAATTGGTAGAAACCCCCTCTTTGGACATCCCACTGAAGAGACGTTTTTCCTCATGCCCAGCAATTGTAGTTAGCTGATTATTTGCATCCCGGTTTGATTGGGAGACTGTAAGAAAGAGATGGGAGTGGTAGAGGACAGAGAAGGCTCGATAAACCTAGTGGGGGAGATAACCTCTTAAGAAGATCAAGAGGGCTTTGGCTACTCTTCTATGCACACCCTGAGAGCACTAGATGGGGAAGGTATGGCTTGAGGGACTGTATAGCAGTGAAAAGAATACTTCCTTGTGCTAGGTGTGTAGGTATTGTGGGTGCCAAGCTAGGTAGATCTTGTAAGGTTACCCCTGGCTCTGTGCTTGAGCTCACTAGCTTAGCCACTCTTCCTTTCCATTTCCTAGCAGCCTGATAAAACCAATTGTAGATTGGCTTGGCTCATCTTGGTGTATGCTTGGCTATGTGTGAGTCTGCTGTTCCCTGGTTACTTGTAGAGATCATGCCCAGCTCGGGGGTGGCAGTTGTATCAAGAGGTTGATAAGCACAACTGGCCTATGGTTGGGTGGAACGTTGCAGAGGCATAGCTGGTTGCTTGGGACTACTTTGTTCAGATAAGTATTCTCTTGTGTTAACTTTACAATTATTTATTTGATGAATATCTTGAATGTATGATGGATGTGTAATTGATATTACTTCCGCTGTATTTTTCTTATAATTATACATTTCCATATGAACTTTTATATTATGTGAATGCTTAGTTAAAAGTTCATGGGGCTAGATGCCCAGTTTTAGCATCACGTCCTCTCTATAATGCTGGTATGATAGGAGGGGACATCACAGCTTCTTTCAAAAGGACAATGTAAACCTGCACTTTTTTCTGAAAACTTTCGTCACTCTTCCTTTGTTCAACATGGATCATAACAATCTTCTCTTCTATTACTTGCATTGCTCCTAAAACAACAGATCATTTTATAAGAGATAAATGAACTTTTAATTGTTTTACAAGTAAACATAAAATAGAAACAATTATGAATCCTCCCCCAAACCAAAATTATGGCATGTCCTCAAGCCATCAAATAAAAACTGATTGATATTCAAATATTTCCAATTGACAGTCAGCAAATAACTCCAAAAGCTCTTATTTTTGTAAGAAAAATAAATAATAACTAATAATGGAGATGATTCATACATGCAAATTCATAAACAAAAAAAACAATGCTCATGAAGACTGTATGAATAATGGTAGTGTAGTCGATGTGAAAATTCCATAGGAAAACCAGTCATCCTTGACTCATTTTGAAAGATCTCTTGTCATCCAAAGAATACAGATAAAGTTCACTCTGGAGTTCGTTAGATTTATATGGTTATGGGTCCCACTTCTAGGATAAAAAAATCCTAGGTATTGTTTGAAATAGATTACAGGGTCCAAGTCCAACTTACAACCATTATCTAGTGACAGTATGAATAATTGTCCTAAACATGTATTTGTGTACTCAGGTTTTTTGTTTTAGATGAGTCATGTGCATAGTAATGTATTAACCATCTCTCTTTTACCCAGTATTGCCCCGCTGCCAGCATGCCTATTTAGTACCCCAATGGGTTTACCTTGGTACCATGCAAGCATAGCCCCGCTTCCATCAAGCCTGTTTAGTACCTGGACGAGTTTACTTGCATTTACCGAGCTTTCTTGTTTTAAAATTTTACTTAGCATGGACCCACTGCCAGCAAGCCTATTCAGTACCTCAGCGGGTTTGCTTCATATAATTATTTTAGTATGTGGAAGTCGGTTGGCACTAGAGTGTATTAAGCTTGCTAAGCTCATAAATCAAATTTTAGAGCTAACCTTATGAGTAACTTTATTTATAATATCCTGGATTATAGCTTATGCCAAAAGAGAATAACATAAAGTTGTTCCCTGACCTCTCAGTCTATGTTCTTCATTAAAAGATTAGTAATGTTCACCATAAGTAGAAATACCACTTACTCTTGGGCTACCTTTTAATAAAAAATGCTTAAGAGACAAGTTCTGATAATGAGCCTGGGATGAACTAGTAGTGCATAGGTGTTGGATAGATCTTTGAAAATCATGATGATTAAAGTAGGTCTTGAGCAACTGTTCTAATGATAGATCAGGAATGTGCATGTATGAATCAAATACAACATACAAAAGCATAAAAAATAATCATAGAAGAGAAGTGGTTAGAAATGATATAAAGAACACTTTAACTTTTCACTATAAATTTTCAATTCTTAAAAATAATCAGAAGAGAAGGAATTGAGATGTATTATGAGTTTTTAGAGCACTTCCCTTTTCAGATAATGATCTTCATGAGCTGGTTATAGAGATAAAGTTCCATACTGCAAACCACTTGTCAATTAATGATCCCAATTTATTCAAAGCAAAAACATATATACAAAATACAATCATACGAAAATTTATCAAAAACTAGGGAAAGGAGAAGAGTCTTCCTCTTTTTAATTGACGAAGTATCATGAGCTGATCATAAGAAAGAATTTCTTGTATAAATGCAAACCAGCTATCAGAAATTACTCTTATTTATTTAAAGAAACAGAAATATATTTACATATATACAAATGAAGATAACCCCAAAAAATAAATCAAGAACTAGGAGAAGGAGGAATAAATCCCCCTTCAACCAGCTCCATCTCCTTTTGTTGTAAGACATCCTGCATAAAATCTTGTTTAGAAATTGGTTTATGGTAGAGTCTCAATCTATGTCCATTTACAACAAAAGAAACTTGTGAATCATCAATTGTTTTAATTTCTACAGATCCATTGTCAAAAGCTGTAACTATTTCATATGGACCCATCCAATGGGTAGTCAACTTCCCTTTAAAATTTTTATACCTTGAATCAAATAGTAATGCCCAATCTCCAGTCTTGAACTGTTTCTGTTTGATATATTTGTCATGCGACTTTTTGCATTGTTATGTACTAGAATTGTTCATTGAATTGCATCTTGCCTTATTTCGTCTAATTCATTGATTTGTAAAATTCGTTGTTTTTATGCTTCTTCTAGATCCATCCCTAATTGTGCACCCATACGAAAGGTTCTTACTTGAAACTCAATGGGTAGAAGAACTTGTCTACCATAAACAAGTTCATAGGGTGTGCGGCCAATAGTATTCCTCCATGTTATTCGATAATCCCACAAGGCCTCTAGAAGCCTATCTACCCAGTCTTTGTGGTGTAGATGGATAGTCTTGGTCAGGATGGCCTCTAATACCTTATTTGTAGATTCTACCTGACCATTGGCTTGTGGGTGATATGGTGAAGATTTACAGTGTTTGATGCCATATTTTTCAGTAAGTTCCTTCATTAACTTGGAGGTAAACTGAGATCCTTGATCAGTGACAATTTCCCTAGGTACACCAAATAGGGTAAATATTTCTTCATATATGAACTCCATCACAGATTTTTATGTAGCTCGGAATAAAGCTTTAGCTTACACCCATTTAGTGACGTAGTCTGAACAAACTAGGATATACTTCATTTTATGAGACATAGGGGAAATTGGCCCTACAAAATCCAGAGCCCATTTTTCAAAAGGCCCAATCATAACCTGGCGTTGTAAGGGCATCTCATCAGATGGCGTAGCTATACCCTTTCTTTGACAATTGTCACATCCCTTGACATACTTGGCAACATCTTCGAAGATGCTTGGACAGTAATATCCGGAGTGCAACACTTTTTATGCTGTTATTTTATCAGAAAAGTGCCCACCACATGGTCCACCATGACATGCATGGAGGATCTCTGCCATCTCATCCTCTCGTACACATCGTCTAATAATAATATCAGGGCCAGTACGAAAGAGGTCATTCTCCACCCAAGAGTAATTAGAGCTCTGGACTATGATTCGACATTTCTCAGGTGGGGAGAGATGGTTTTGTAACTTTCCAGTAGCTAAATAATTCAAGGCTATGTCTGCAAACCAAGGGGTTTGAACAGACGCAACGAACAGATGTTCATTATGAAAACTATCATCGACGGGACTAGCACTATCGTCAAGATGAATATGAGAGAGAAAATATGCTACCACATTTTCTCGACCGGGACGATCGACAACAGTGATGTTGAATTCTTGGAGTAAAAGAAGCCACCGAGTCACCCTGCCATTGGTGATTGGTTTGTTCATTAGAAACCTAATGGCAGAGTGGTTTGTATGTACAAAAACTTCATAGGTTGTGATGTAGTGACGAAATTTATTGATAGCATAGACTACTTGTCACATACCCAAATGCTGAACATTTTATGTTGTGAGAAAAACATTATGTTTTATGTTATTGTAAGCTGAACATTAAGCTGGTTGGCACTAGAGTGTATTAAACTTGCTAAGCTTGTATTAAGAGTGTATTAAGTTTATTTAATAGGATTATTTTGTTTAAATTTGAATTTATTTAGTTTATTTAAAATTTGACAAGGAATTTTGTTTAATTTTAAATATATCAAAATTATCTAAAATTCAATTAAACAATTTTTTTTAATTATAAATAATCAAATTAAATAAAACAAATTTAAAATTAATATATGTTACTTATAATTTATAAATGTTTATTATAAAATAAAATTGGTTGGTTTTAACGTTATAGTTATATTTTGTTTGGTTTGCTAGAATCTCTATGACTTGGCCTTTGGCTTAAGAAACCATGATGAGACCCACACCTTAACCAAATGAGCTAGGGGAATTTGATAACATTATAATTATAATTATTTATTAATATTACACTTTATTAATCCATGTTCCAACTTGTGTTTAATGTACCATGAAGTGATGGAGCTTACCTTTACATTTATCTGTGAATGATTCCCACAAGTGTAGTGAAGGATCCGGACTAACATTCTTTCCTTCAGATCGAGAATTGAGGCTTCGGGACTCTTTCTTATGCTAGATCTATTGTGCTATGCCTCTTATCCACTTGTACATGTCGATTTGATTATTGGATGTTTTATTCAAATAAGGATCATGGGATATGGATTAATGAGATGATCTCATTTATTTTGAGATACCCTTCATTACTTCATCATCAGCTTTATGGTTTTGATGATGAAGAACATGGAAGAAACTGATGGTGTTGAAGTTCTTGATCTCATAATTTATTCTGTCAATCCATCTGGAGAGATTGATGTCTTTGGGCGAAGTGACACCATGAACCAACTTGATTATAATTTATGAGTCTCCAACCACTTTGAGGTGGTCTAATACTAGAAGACAAACTTGTAAGAGGCCTTGATAAAGAGAAACAACTTATGCTTGATTGTTTGTAGTTTTTCCCAATTCCCATTCGTAGTGTTGTTTTTCTTTCCCACTGGGATCCAAAATTATCCCTCATACACCTACATCCCCTGGGTCACCCTTTGAGGCTCCATCAAAGAACATGATGTTTTTTTTTTGCATAATTTTTCCATTTTGGAACTCATCGTTGAATGGCTTCAATTTCCATTTCTTGTCTACTTGAGAGATGATGATTTTTTTTTGCAAAGAGGGTGGTTCCAACATATCACTTAACTAGTCCTTTCACTTTGATCTAACTGTTGCATAATCAGATTTAAAGCCTTCTTGGTTTGAAGGTAATCTTTTAATAGCCTACGAGATTTTATGGCTATTCTTCAAGGGTTGTTACACTGCTCTTGAAAAATAGCGTCATTCCTAACTAACCACATCTTCGATCAAAGATACTCGGGAAGAATATTGCACATTCTTTTAAGAAGAGGTTTTATTTGAAAATTTCCTTTGTGTTTGATCTTATGGAATGGATCAGAAGTCCTCTCCCCTATAAATTATTAGTAGTTAATAGTTTTTCATGCACCAGAATCTGGAGTTGAATATTATTAACTTTGGAAATTCCATTTGGATTCCACACATACTTCCACATCCTAGAAGTCTAAGGAAGAGGAAGATTTTGTAGTTCTGAATTGAATCCTTCTTTTACTGAGTACCCTTTCTTACCCCAACCCCTTGAATACTCTGTTTTGTTAATGGGAGCACATCCATCCAGGGCTGTGTAGCTCATTCAAAAGAGGCATTAAGTTTTGATGAGTGTTAAGAACTTTCCAGCCTATCCATTTATCATTACTCCCATTCCAATTTAAAATATCACTCGATCTTTTCATTCCTTGCTCATCCATCCGCTGTTTTAGATGTATAAGATTTTGTTTGTGAGCTTCAGACGTGGTGTCCCCATTATGTTGTTTGCTTATACTAAGATGCGTTAGGGCTCCTTTTTCTTACAACTTGATAATATGATATAAAGGGGGTATTAAAAATGGGTTGATAAAAATTGATACCTACAATATTTGGTTAAAGTAGGGGTTTTCTTAATTGGAAAGGTATATTGGGAGGGGGGTTCGACAATACAAATTTAGGAGGCATTTTCCAATATTTAGTGAAATTAGGGATATTCTTTAATATCCCGCGAACGGTCGTGCTATGTAACAAGTTAATTGAGTGAACCCCCTATGTGTGCAAGTAAGGTGGACAACAAGATAACACATGTTGAAACAAAAGAAGAAGAAGACTTGCACTATGTTCCATTATCATTGAAAATTAATAAAACTGTTTATTTGTAGAACCGAAAGAAGACGTTGAAGAACACCTACTCAGCATCAAGATCAACAAGACAAAGAAGAAGCAATCCAAGTACACATCAAGGAAGAAAGTAAAAATGAAGTTTTTGAATGAAATGTATGCCTATCTGAGACATAGACTAGCAGGAACAACACTTATGAATTGATAGTGCTGAGAATATTGTCCCAGTTGAGATTAAGGGGGTGTGTTAAGAATTATAATCTCATCGGTCCACTCATAAGTGCATTAATTAGTTAATTGATTAGTTGGTTAATTTGACTAGGACACTTGATGTCCGATAGTATTTTATGTTCCATAGTATTTTCCCATGGTTTATGGTGTGATGTAATCCTATATAAGCTTATGTTTAATAATGAGAAGGAAATCCATATTCCCACTTGTGTTCCATCATTTTCTGTCTTATAAAATTTAACAATCAACCATAATCCCCATCTCTGCGTTGTGGCTTGTTCCCCAGTTTTGCACCGTCGGTTTGGGCGAAGCGTTCCATACAATTGGTAACATGGATTTCTTTTACGATCAGTTCCCAAAAACTATGCACAACACCTCCATAGCGTTGTCTTCGTGCACGTCTGCAGTGGGGAATTATTTGTGTTCACCATCATCGTTACCATGGTTTGTCCCTCCAATCAAGCGCAAGCATGAAATAAATATAGGGACTAAAAAATATTTACTGTGAAAGTGCAAGCATGAAATAAAAGGAAGCAAGAAGGTTATCAGATTCAATATTCGTCGCTTGCCAATTCCCTTTTGAGATTTTTTCGTTTGCTCTTGTTCTCATTGGGTAAGTTCTCCCTCTATATAAAAACCAAATTCATATTATCCAGAATCAAATCCATCTAAAATCTATAATTACAATGCAAGCATGAAATAAGAGAAATTTACCTACCAATTTTCCCCCTTCTTCTAAATTTTCTTCGTACCCTTCTCAAGTGTGTTATCAATCTTCCTCCTAACTTACTTTAAAAAGACTCTAAAAACCTAAATTTATGGAGAACCTCCTAACCTCTTTTATGGAAAACCTCGGCATGTCATGGTAATTGCACATTAGTTGGACGCCCAACTACCAAATGGAGGAGTTTATTAGGAGTTAGACAGTTACAAAAACTACATATTAGCTTTATTCATAGCTTCCAAATGGAATTCAACTAAGCCTTATGCACATTAACTCGACTACCAAATGCTTGAGGGAGTTGGACTGTCACACGGACTGCACATTACCATGCGACTAAGTACAATTACCACATGAGTTCAGAGGATTTTATTAGGAATTTGGCTGTCACACAAACTACACATTAGCTCAACTCCCAGCTGCAAAATGGAGTTTGACTAAACCTTGTTCACATTAACTCGACTCCCAGCAACTAGATCGAGTTCCATTGTCACATGGACTACACATTACCATGCCATTGAGTTCAGTTATCACATGAGCTATTTTCGAACTACCACAAAGTGCAGTTATCACATGAGCTATTTTTTATTTTTTTATAATTGTTAAAATTGAGAATTTTGAACGACTACCATATAATCAATCTGGACAGTACACTTGTCTCATTCTAATCCATAGATAAAAAAGCATAAATGATAGTCCACCCCAAAATTCTAAAATATAAATGTAACAACATCTAAACATCTCATCTAATAAAGCTTAACCATTATTTCATAATATTTAATGATATATTACATGTACAAAACAAAATTATTATTAAATACATCTAAACTTTAAAATATAACATCATTTCAATTAAATATTGAAAAATAAAATCGTTTACTTTTAATTAATATTTACCTTTTACATACTTGATTAATCCAATTTCAAACTTCCACCATCATACCTTAATGTACATAAAATATTTATTTTACACCATTTTTTCATATTAATCGGTGACATTTAAATTGTTATTTTTTTATTATGTCCGTGAAGGGGATCATATATATATCGTGCTTGCCCTATTAATTTGATGTTAAATCTATAAATTTTCTTCAGATCTATAGGTATTATATAGTTAAATAATTATTTTATTAAACAAAAAATTTTAAAAATGATTTTTTTGAATTTTTATTGGTTAAAAGTTGTTACGTCATCCTCGTTTTTCCCTTCCGAGGAGGGGGCGGAGGGGATGACGTAGAATGCTCCTGCAATATGGTACTATGTAGGCCGTTGTTTAACAATGGCGGCATATCTCACTTATTATTTTTGAAAGCCTCTTCACGGAGAACTATGCCTGAAATAATTTGCAATGCCTGCATGTTTATGGATTTAATGAGGCCGTTGTTTGACAAAGGCGACATATCTCATTTATTATTTTTGAAAGCCTTAGGGAGAACTATGCCGTAAATAATTTGCAATGCCTATATGTTTATGGATTTAATGAGGCCGTTGTTTAACAAAGGCGGCATATCTCATTTATTATTTTTGAAAGCCACTTCACGGAGAACTATGCTGTAAATAATAAATGCAATGCCTGGATGTTTATGGATTTAATGAGGCCGTTGTTTAACAAAGGCGGCATATCTCATTTATTATTTTTGAAAACCTCTTCAGGGAGAACTATGCCATAAATGATTTGCAATGCCTGGATGTTTATGGATTTAATGAGGCCGTTGTTTAACAAAGGTGGCATATCTCATTTATTATTTTTGAAAGCCTCTTCACAGAGAACTATGCCATAAATAATTTGCAATGCCTAGATGTTTATGGATTTAATGAGGCTATTGTTTAACAAAGGCGGCATATCTCATTTATTATTTTTGAAAGCCACTTCATGGAGAACTATGCCGTAAATAATTTGCAATGCCTGGATGTTTATGGATTTAATGAGGCCGTTGTTTAACAAAGGCGGCATATCTCATTTATTATTTTTGAAAGTCTCTTCAGGGAGAACTATGCCATAAATAATTTGCAATGCCTGGATGTTTATGGATTTAATGAGGTTGTTGTTTAACAAAGGTGACATATCTCATTTATTATTTTTGAAAGCCTCTTCACGGAGAACTATGCGGTAAATAATTTGCAATGCCTGGATGTTTATGGATTTAATGAGGCCATTGTTTAACAAAGGCGGCATATCTCATTTATTATTTTTGAAAGCCTCTTCACGGAGAACTATGCCATAAAAAATTTGCAATCCCTGGATGTTTATGGATTTAATGAGGCTGGTGGGCGCATGGCTCGAAGTCTACCTATCATAGGGATTAACCACTGCTACAACATTGACAGGACTTATACTCACACCATTAGGTCATTCGGTCACATTTGGTGCTCAGCCCATGATTCCCATGATTAATGCAGTGGGTCATTCGGTCACATTTGGTGCCCCGCCCATGATTAATGCAGTGGTTTTGGTGGATTGTGTGCCAAATGTGTTTAGTGCCCCGCCCATAATTAATGCAGTGGTTTTGGTAGATTGTGTGCCAAATGCGTTGGTTGCCAGGAGTAGTAGTTCCATCCGATGACAGACATTTCTCATTGCATATTTACCCATTTCTCATTGAATATTTACCCTAGCTATCTAAGTGGTTTTCTTACAACTTTCACTGTCATAAAAGGATGAGTTAAGAGAGTAACTCTGCGCGCTACCCTATCCCTTGTTAACGTGGTTGTGGAATGAGCTCTCATTTTGGATGGACTCAGAAATCCTCAGTTATTTTAGGTAATAATTATGGGCATTCTAGCACTGTTTTTAGTCACATAGATAGCCTTTCCTTTTCCTTTCTGTATGGAAAACGGGGCTGAAAACCAGAAGAGTTACCATGAGTGAAAACCAGAAGAGTTACAATGAGTGGAAAAGAAAAATGCGGCAATGAAGGTTTGTATTGAGGATTTCGGGGACACCACCGGCCAGATTCATCAATCTCTGAGGGAGCTAAATCACTTGAGGCGGAACACATTCAAGACTCAGATTAGGTGGAAACGTGAATGAGTGTTGCTCTCACCAACGAGGACTCCAGTCTTGACAGCTTTCAGAGTGCAGAGGGAGGTTTAAGGTCATGGTCACTAGACGCGTGCAGAAGGTGTCTAAATTTATCAGTAATGCCCTTGCTATTGTCAACAAATTTGCTGCCATCGGAGGAATACATGAGCTCCATGTTTGACACCAAAACCCTCGTGTGTTCTTTGATTTTCGTTATTATATATGTTCAATGTTAATATAATCTGCGTTTTATAGATTTTCACCTTCTGTAGCTCTGACATTAGCGTATTTAGAATAAAAGCTATGTATTGTGTTGATATAATGTGTGTTATAATGAATGCTCTCAGAAATTCTCGTGATCGAATGCATGTTGTTGTCCAGATGTTAAAAGTAACAGTGACATCGAGGTTAACACTGATTCTGTGCGATGTTCTAGAATGGGAAACGCTAACAATGGGGACCAGAAATAGAAATAGGGGAAATGCCATGAAATTTAGGAAACAGTCTCAAAGAATTTAAAGTAAACTATTCAATAATTGCATAGATCTTAAATCATAGATCTTACTGCTATTACAGTCTGGTAGGCTCCATTGGTCGGGGAGGACGTTAAAATACACCTTTAAAAAATTAAAATTTGAAATGAACATTTGTGCATATGGTAGAACAACTACATACCTGTGAGTGGGGATCACTTTCATGTAAGGGAAAATGGCTCATGATATGCTCCTATCTTGGTTGAGCTATATTGCTTCATCCATAATTCTTTGCAAAATATCTGCCTCCATTTCGTCAGACAACAACCCACAATATCTGCTTCCAATATTTCTCCTGCTGCAGACCGCAAGACCCCAGCTTGCAAATATACTGAAAATACCATGGCACCAGGTAATGTGCAGTCACAACGATGGCCTTTCCTCTCTCACGGATCTGTCCAAATGAATGCTACGATATCCAAGTCTATTCATCTCTGAGATCATTTTTGTTTTGTTTTGTTTTGTTCTATCATCAATTATTACCACCTAAAGTAGCCAAATCTTGATTGTGTATCTGGATTTCTATTTACTAAAGGCAGGCGTCTGCAATGGCAACGACAGGCAAGACAACGAATGCCCCGTCAGGCGTATGCAATGGCAACAGTAGGCAAGATAGTCAGCGTTTACGATGTCCCTTCCCACAAGGTATGAGGTTTCCAGCTGAGGCTCATTTGGATTTCTTTGTTTCGATTAGGATTTTACGTAATCTCATGGTTGATTATTTTCACCTGCAGGATGAAGCGATCATGCTACTGGCGATAGCAAATTCACTGTTCTCTTGGTTTCCATAGGCATTGATTTCTTTTGACTAACTGGAGAAATAATGTAGGACTTCCAATTGCATGGAATAAGTCACTGCAATGTTTTCTCGAGAAGTGAAAAGAGAGGTAATTACACTGGATTCCATGGAACTACGTAGATTATCCAATTTATCTTTGTTTCTAGATTAGAAATCTAATGGAATATTGTCCATGTTCCCGGCAATTGCAGGGTGAATAACACGAGTCCCTACCCAATGAAAACCCCCGAATCCAACGAGGGACGTTTTTCCGACCGTGTAACTTATCCTCACAAGTCACCGATAGGTATTCATAAATCATTTTTCTATAAAGCTGCTGCTACTGGTCGATCCCATGTGAACCTAAAAGAGTTATTCAATGGCGATTGAAGAATGTCATCTAGTGAAAAGTGCACTCCAGATATCATATATTCATATAAGCAATTGTTATATTCATTCGGTCGAGTGTCAGGGTAGGTGTTCAACTAGCACCAACTCATGAACTATATTCTGCATAATTTTTTCTCGGCTTAGAGTTTCAGTGGAATCCGTACTAGATCCAACTTCAAGAAATTGTTGAAACGCCAGTGATCTCTAGTTTTTGCAAATTTCATAATAGAAAAGCCAATTTCCAGTGACATTTTCTCAAAATTTAAATCTTACACATTTTAAATCCGTACCTAAATGAACAGTGTGAAATTTTGTATATTGTGTGTTGTGATACTTTGTTTTTTTCACATATGATCCACCATAACACCATTACTAGATTTTTTTCATAGCAATAAAGCATTACTACTAAACAGAAATGTTTAAATGCTTATGAATAGAAAATCCAACATCTCAACAACCACAACTAATGTCAAAGAAGTGTTGCACTGTTTTTAACATTACCAACACTCGTTGAGAAGCACAGAGCAGGAATATAATAATATGTGAATTTTGTAGTGCTCTGAAATGCAAAGAACATTTTGCATAAGTGTCTATCTTAAAGGAAAATAATAGCTTTTATTAATTTTATTATATTATTCCAAATTTTGAAAAACATTTCAGAGTGAGAACATTACAAGTTTTTAAAGCAATAGAATTTCCGATTAAGAATAAAAAGAAAAAACAAAGTTTTCAAGTCAATTTGAAATGTAATTGGTAAGAGTATATTAAATTAATTTATTAAAATATTCATTTCATAGTAGTGTGTTTCTTCCAAATAAATAAATAAATAAATAAATATATATATATATATATATATATATATATATTAAAAACATGCTTCTGGCTTTTTATTAAGCAGTAAGAGGGACCAAAATCCTTGAGGTGCAAAAATTTCCTAAACTTTAGGATTATGGATTTGAACCCTCTTAATACTTTATAAAGCCAAAGTTAAGATGGATTAATACTTATGATAACAACATGTAGAAAAACATTATTCCAACTACAATGAGACATCTCCCTCATGGAAGTTAATGTAACAATAATATGTAAATGAACTCATTATAAATGAATATAAGAAGATAGAAACTATTATTGAGAACTAACCCCACTAATAGATTGCACATATATTTTGAACAGATCATTACTACTTCTATAAAATCAAGTTCATTTCTTAAATCTCAAAGCATTGAATTGATTGGGTACCTTAAGATGGATCTATGATGGTCATGAACAATATATATTTCATTGAATAATAAACCAATATAGATCCATCTTAACTCTAATTCTATGAAGCACCGAGAGGGATAAAATCTATACAGTAACCAATAATTCTCTATTCGCAGCTCAACTTTCTCTAACTCTAATTCTATGAAGCACCGAGAGGGATAAAATCTATACAGTAACCAATAATTCTCTATTCACAACTCAACTTTCTCTAGGAACCATGCGTAGGTATTAGTTTTTCTTTTTTATTGGAATCTATTTATTCTATTATATAAACATCAATATACACTTTTGAGCCTTTAAATTTATATATTTTTCAGTGTATGGATACATAAACAACAACATAATGCATAATGTAATAACTATAAGCTTCTTCAGAGTCTTCCACCCTTTTAAACAAAATCACCTTCAACTATCTTGGCTTCCTTGATCAGTATCATGAAGAAAAATATGTATCAATACATGTATATGGAATTGATCTAATGATGAAGTTTCTATAAAATGAATGAATCTCCATAGAACTTGTGAGAATTTTATGGGCTCGATAACTGAAAATAAACAATAATTCATTCAGATTTGATGACCTAACTCATTCATATTTGATGAGATTTTTGTAAATATTTTAATAGGTAAGTAGATGAGATGTACAACCAACTACATTGAATTTATCAGTGATCACCAAGGCATCACAATCAAGAAATCAGTTTATAAGGACTAAGATTACATTTTGCTATATTTTCGTGTTTGCTACAATTCTAACACCAAGTTTTTCGTACATTAATTTAAAAGAAAAAATGACCCAAGACGGTTGTTAACATAGCTCATCCTTCATTCCTGAGTGTCTAATCCGCAAGAATCTCCTCTATTAGTTAGTAGCTTCTTGTCATTCTTCCTAGAACATCCTTTCTCTTGCAACAGTAGGTGGCAATGTCGGGGACATTGCCACCTCGTGGCTCTTGATTATGGCTATTTTTTATTTTTATTTTCATTTTTTAATTGAATTTTTTTTACATAAGAGAAATGGATTATAGAGATAGATATATAACTTCGACTAAGATTAACTCTAAATTTAAATATATCACTCTATAAATAAAAGTGGTAACATCCATCCTCAACCTTCATCATAAAGTTTGAAACCATCATAAAAATTAAACTCCACACAAACCAACAATCCTATCCTTCATCACTAATTACTGAAATATCTACTTATGAGTGGATGTCAATTTTGAAATACTAGTGGCTGATGAAAAAATCTCATTGGAATCTTTAGTTAACTTCATAACAAAGAAAAACAAAAGCAGGATATCGTGGAAAATCAAATCTGCAAAGTGGGATGCCGAGTGCGTGTCACGCGTTGGTCGCACTTCACAATCCGCATTATGATTAAGGTGAGCAGTCTTATTGTGATATCCGAGGACTTATGACACAGAATTATATGGAAGTTTTGACAGAAGAGATTACCAGATCTTGGTGTTAATTAATGGCAGTTCGGTTTTCAATTTTTTTATACCATTTCCATCTGTCGCGTACACACGTCTCTGAAGAAAATATTATGTTCCTTGTTCCTTGGAACTTTATTGAGCTCGAGCTATTACAGAGACACTATTATTCTCTACGGAAACGTACCCATCGACTAAGTTACTGAAAAATTAACTTTGGATGGATGCAGGCAATCGAAGGTACTGATTGTTCACCATCCACCGAAAATCCCAGTGCCTACTACCGATGTTTCTTACCGTCCAATATGCCCATCCGAAAGAAGCTTCCCCGTATACTTGAAACTGTGCATCTCCATACCTTCCATAATCTGATCGTGTTGCATTCTTCACCTCCCACTCGGCCACCCATTCTCCTACACAAATCATAAAGTTATGAAAATTGTTATAGCAACCTATTATATCTCAAAATTTAGGGTAGATTAGTGTTTATGTTTTTTTATATGGCAAAGGTTAATGTCTATACTTTTTGTACAAAGCTGAGACTGTCCAAATATATGTCCAATTACTGTCAAACTAAAAGTGACAGATGATTACAACTAGTGACTATGCTAGGCTATGATGATCTAAAGCAAAGAATAGTATGAATGCTGAGTACAGAGATAAAATTAAAAAAACAAGACAAAATGAATCTCAATGGATTTGAATAACCACCATGAAATTTGATCTTTCACCATGTTTAATCCTAAATCCCGGTTAAAAGGCGTATTCTGGAAAAAAGAAAGAAATGGCCAGGATTTGAGATATTTACCAACAAAGATGAGTGGACCATTCGCTGAGACGAGACTATGCACGGTTTGAGCTCTGGTGGTTTTGATATAGTCGATGTTTTGCTGAACTGTCATATTTTTGAAAGTGGCATCATCGAAGAGATTGTAATAATGCACATCCACCACAGTGCGAGATAATCCATTGTTTATTTGAAACAGCTCTTTTGGATCTGCAGGGCCGATTCTGTTGCACATTATCACATACGCCGAGGAGGAATACTTTCGAACGATGTTGTAACCCTGTGTATAGTAGGCAGTCACATTGTTCAAACTGATTGCAGGTGACCGTGGCTCATTCAGCAGCTCAATGCCCAAAAGGGAGGGGTGTGCAGCATATCTGTCAATGATAAACGCAATTTTTGAAGTTTGTTATGGACCTGCTTTAGTTAAAATCAAAGGGTTTTTTCCTACCAGCTATGCGGCCATATGTCAATTTTTCACTGTCTCTAAACTTATTTGGAGATAATCAAAGGAGTTACTAAGATATGAAGTGTTTGTACCTAGCAGCAAGAAAATCAATGGTGGACAGACTCAGGTCAATGTTGTTTTGTGAAGCAGCCCATTCTATAAATCCGTCTCTGCTACCGCTGTGATCATCACCGTTCTGTGAGCCTGGAGCAGCGTGTAGATCGATAATAACCTTAATGCCATGCTTCCTGTAGTATGGTTTCCACAAAGTTAATTAACCTGTGGATCATCATCTTGGCTTCTGTTTGTTTTAGGATTAAAAATTTGAAGGGCAGTTTTGACTTACTGTGCCCACGAGAAAGCTTTGTCAAGACATGCCAGAGATCCTCCAACAAAAGGAGCAGGAGGTTTTGGATCACTTGCAATCCACCATCCAACTGGGATTCTCACAGCACTTATCCCTTTCTTGGACAGGAAAACGAAATCATCCTCTGTAATGAAAGTGCTTCGATGTTCCTGAGACAGCAGAAAATATAATCACGAGAAGCCCGAGTGGGTACTATTTGTCAAAAGGACAGAGTAAGAGGCCTACTAGGGTTTACTTTCAAGACTTGGGCAGCTCTCTTGGGTTCATAACCGTTTGAGATTTGGAACTCTCCCTGCAACTGTTTTGCGAAGCTCATCTCGAAAGTTGCAGCATTATTGTCATCCCAACCAGGCTCCCCTTTGAAATCAGCAGTCAAGTCATCTTTAGATTGGGCCTGCATGTGTGGAATGTGACAACAAAGTATATTATACAAAGGAAAATGTAAATCATTCTATAATAAGAATATAAAATTATAAGTTTACATGCTAGCTGGACATCAAATTTTTTTGGGGTATAATAGTTCCTTCAAAAACCCATAGACAATACACTACTCTTATTGACAAACTCTGAAAACAATGTACCTGCAAGTACATTCCGTTAAAAGCTTTGATATGCACATGGGTCCGGTTGGCCTTGTTTCTTATAATCTGAAATGTTTCCGAGCTGCTTGGTGTGGTGGCAACAGCTTTCACAACACCACTTCCTCCATTATAGGCTCCCATAAATTGCTTATTGAAGACTCTAAGCTGGTAGTAGCCATATCTCACACGCCATATCTGTTAGACAAGTCATTTTTAAAGTTCCATTCCAACATTCTACATCACAAAAACAAAAATTAGCAGCAGATCAAAGTTATTTCAAAGACAAACACACCCTCAAAGTCTCCCAATCCGAGGGATTGGTTCTGTTCACTGCCACTTTCTCTCCGCCTCCTTTTTCTGCAACTATGTAGGTTCCGAGTTTCATTGATTTCAACCGGATCTGAGTCCCGTCCTGAGAAAATCAAACATTTCAATGCAATGTCAGAATAAACAACACCAGGCCCTGCAGAATATAGTAGGAGCAACCGAGGGCATTGCAAGGTCCAATAATAGCATAATAAAGAGAATACCAGCAGATCATTGTCAGGAATCCCAGCAAAGAGCGAAGGTTTAATCCATCCTTCGATAACAAGCCACCCTCCCAAGGCTACAGAGTGGTATTTCTGTGTGGGGTTTGTAAGCCTCCTCTCTTCTGACGTCTCCTTTCCATAAGCTACAGAGATGAATGTTATCAGTTAGTTATGCATTTAAAATTTATCATTGCAACATGGGTTGTTTTACCAAAAACATAATTAAAAATCATATTCAGAACTTGCAGCTTTCATTTAACTGAAAATGAAATGAGATTCAAGTGATGTACCCAAGCAAGATGTGATCAAAACCAGCAGAAGAATAACAAATACAAAGCATCTTTGAGGCCATTTTCTGATATAGATGGAAGCTCCCATTATGGAATCTTCAAATCAAGTGCACCAGTATTTTGAACGCCGCTCGCCAAGAGATCACAGTTGCTGATATCCAGTCGATGGCTGAAGCACTTTATAGAAACCCATACTCATAATGGGTCCCGCAATCCACTAGTGACCATGCATTATATTCTGTCTCTGTAGCTGTAGAGATTTGATATGGGAGAGAACATTCCCGGTATTGACGCAATAACAATAATGAAGAACAAGTCCGTTGAATGCATGCATCCATATGCAGGCGTGTAATAAGTGTCACTTAAATCGCCCGCTGCTGGTACGAATTTTTTTTGGCGAGGCACAGTTCTATTCTTTATTTTTGATGATTTAGGTCATTTTAAAATGATCCAAAATTCTTAAGGGCACAGTTCCATGACATAGTTCTACAGTAAATAGAGTGAAACTACAATTCCACCGATTTTATAACTAGATGTAGAAAACAAATCGCCTGGAACTACAATTCCACCGATTTTATAACTAGATGTAGAAAACAAATCGCCCAAAAGCGAGACAGCAGGGCAATTTGAGTGCCAGTTATCCCACGCCCCATATGCAAAGTCTTTAAGGCCTGAGTCAAAGTCTTATCTAAAATGTAAGCACAAAGATTCTAGACCAAGAACGTGAGACAGTAGTAACTGTAGTACCCTCTTGCTTCAATGATGCAATAGTCAGTGAAAGATGACTATCTATGCTCCCAAAATACCATTGATATAAGAATAACTCATATTAAGCCCGGCCCACCTTCTCTGCTGACAGTTTTGGATTTTTCAAGGTCCACCAACTCTGTTTACTTTGACTTGGTAAATTCTTGTGAAGCACAATTGGCCCCTTGTAGTTCATAATGTCAAATAAATCAACAAGATCAGTCCAATTCACAGCTGTTGTGTGGAATCTATAGGTATAATAAATACCATCCCATGTTACAGGGCTAGTTACACGTCCTAACAAGACACTGTGTGGTTGTTCTCATAGGCACTACCTTTTGCATAAAATAACATAAATTTAGAGTTTGTTCCACCCAACGGGTTGCTCTACATTGGGTTGCTCTAATGTAGAGTTAAGGTGGGCATTTCATAAATAGGTTTCATATAAAAGATGTTGATGGCTATTTCTCCAATCATTTTTGTTTTGTTTTAGTACTTCATGCTATGAAGGAATCGGACTATTCTCGACATCGATATCTGTACAACATACATATAGATAAACTTCACGTGTACAGTTTGAGGGACCTATAATGGTAACTTTGATTATAAGAAATGATCTTCACATTATATATGGTGTTCAAAGGCATCACATTATCTATGGCTGAGGCATTTGCAAGGAATCAAGTTTTTCTTAAAACTTGGTTGTTCATATTAGGACACCATATGTCTCCATTTTTAGTGGATGATATATATTTATATTTTTCTATTGAAAGTAGCTAGGTGCTCTACAATTCAGTATGTTGGACATGTTGTAACTTAAGGTTGTGTAACATATCGTTCTTGTAAAAAAAAAAAAAAAAATGTAATTGATGTCAGACCTTAAAAAATTATATTGATTTCATCTTAAACTTAGATATATCAAGCATGTGATCAAATATAGATTGAGGTGTAATTTTTTTCTCAAAGTGTAAAAAATTTGAGATTGAAAAAAATTAGACCTCAAGAAATTGGATCCCTCTCGGTGCATGATAAATCCGGGTTTAAGATGGATCTTTGCACCGAGAGTAGCCAGAGGTGGTCTACAACCTAGTATGGGGGAGATGTTGTAACCTGTAGCATTGTGTAATGTTATGTAAGATGATGCTCCCATAAAAAATAAAAATAAAAATAAAAATGCAAATGATGTCAGCTTTAAACAAAAATTTGATACAATATTGATTTCACCTTAAACTTAGATATATCAAGTATGGATAAAATATCTTAAGTTGTAATTTATGTTCTGAATATGTAAAAAATTAAAGATACAAAAATTTATACCTCAAGCAATTGGTTTTTTACAGATAAAAAATTTACACCTCAAGAAATTGGATCCCTCTCTATGCTTGGTAGATCCAGATTTAAGATATATTTATGCTGGTTATTTCCTTTGTCTCAGAGCACATAGACTCCTCTTACAACCCATTAGGTAGGGTTTGAGATCGCATGTTTTGCTCAACTAAATGTGTACAAGTTCTGATGTGGTTTTTATTTGGTTAAGATAGGATGTTGACCCTAAGAGGAGTTGTTGGCCTAGATAGTATCCCAAGAGGACTTCTCATCTTCCTCCAACTGAAGATATAGCGGTTTGAGTCACATTGGTGGTCCGCACTGGCAGAGCTTAGGACATTGTGGAGGCTTCACCACAAAATTTGTTGGGGAACAATAATGGTGAAATCATGGTTGTGTATGACAAGCCCGAGATCTATAAGCATTATGGGAAGGTTGGATATTTGGATGAGGAATCCCTCAAGAAAAAGGATCGTGTTTCTTTGGTGATGCACACCATGAAACATGAAGCCGAGGTCAATGTATCTATTGTATTTAAACTCTCTTCTGCCTTTGCAATATCCTACAATTTATTCTAACATGTTTTAAAAATTGAAACCTATTATAAATATTAAAAGCCTATATTTACAAAAACAAACTATATGAGCTTATGTAGTATAAAAAAACTCATGGAAGATGCATGATTTTGGTGTTTGTGGCCTTTAAAATCACTAATATTTTTTAAACCCTCTCAGATCTTCTGAATTTAGAACTATGGGGAAGGCGCATGATGAATTTGACTATTTTTTCTGTTTAGGGATGACTCTAAAACAAGAGTAGTGAACACTAAGTTGGATTGTAACGCCCCGTTTTGACATTACTACCTGGAACATTCTTATATGTTGTATATGCTTGATTATGAGACTTTGACGGTTTGACGACACTGTGGACAGGTGGTTCTATTATTTTGTTGATATAAATATGTGTGTGTGCGATGTTAGTATTAGGATACGTAGTCATGTTAGATATGTATCATGTGTTAGTTATGTCTCATATATGCAAGTTAATGAATGATGGGTACGTGGATACCGTTAAAGTTATTGTTTAACGAAATAATGTTATATCAAGTGTATGGTGAAAATAATGAATGGATTATTGTTGTTATGTTATGACGAAATGCATGTATACATGTTGAGGATTTGTGCACGATATTCGAGATTGTATTTCGACGACTGACTTACAGGTTAAAAAGGCTAAGTGATAGCTGGGTCCTATGAGGTGGGAGAGCCTCGGGGACATGGACTCCGAAAGATAAACGGTATGCAGGTGATGCATTATTTACTTTCGCATGATTATTATGATGTTTATTATGATGTATGGGTGGGGTGGGGTTTCATGAAACTCAACTGCCCAGATTGGTTATACGATGACAAACCGAGTATAGGTGCAACGCAGTTATTATGTCAGGTAGACATAGTCCCTTGTTCCATTAGGGGGGTGGAGGCTTTACCCACCGTTTATCCCCGAAACCCAGAGTCATGGGAGGGCTGTGCTACGGCGCGCTCCCCAAGGTGTGTGATGATGACTGGTGGTTGCCTGCTGGGGAAGCTTGGTCGATGTAGTCGACACTTCCGCTTACGGGTTCTAGCTGGAACCGGTCATGATTTGACATTTCAGGGTAGTCCAGCAGAGGACAGGATAGGATGTGGAAGTTAGTGATGATGTAGGTAGATAGGTGTAGAGTGAAGTAGGGGTGAAAACAAGATCTAACTGTGTGTGTGAAAAACCCTGATTGATTATTTATCATAACTCGGTAATGTATGAATTGTCGTAACTTAATAAAATGCAGTTAGGTAAAAAGGAGACACCTTGCAAACTATGTTAGAACATGTGTCAGTAAACAGTAAGTTTCATGATTATGATTGACGTGTGTGAGTTATTACTGTTAGTGTACTTACGCGAGGTATGTAAGCAGTAGCTACGCTTACATAACTCGCCTACATATTTATGAATTGCGTGAAATATTGCTGAGTAATAATGTTAATTAATGTCGCTTAATAATTAATTATTGGACATTAATGATTAATAAACAAGTTACGGTTAAATTAATAGTAAATAATGCAATTGGTTAGTAACGCTTAATTAAATGTTAATGAGTTTGATTAGTAAAGACTAAGGGTTAACACGTTAAATGATTATTGTAATGTTAATTAAAGTAGTATTAAATTGATAAGTTAATATTAATTGCACGGTTAGATAATTAGTTAAACTGTATGGATAAGAATTAATTTATATCTATTAAATTTTATGATGACCATGCAGAAGCTAGTTGGAACATAGGATAATTTACGAATAGATGTAATATGAAATTGATAAACAAGTGTTGGGTACACACTTCGGAATTTTCATGAAAATGATAAATCAATTATAAGTTAATCAATTATGAATTAATTATAATTTAATTATGAATTAATTATAATTTAATTATGAATTACTTATAAATTAATTGTGAATTAATTATGAATTAATCACGAATTAATTATGAATTAGTTCTAAATTAACTGTGAATTAATTATGAATTAATTACGAATTAATTTTGGAAGACATTACCTTATGCCATTTTATATCAAAGTTTATAATTATATTGTATTTTAGTTAATAAATTAAAATATTAATTAAATTGTAATTATGACCACTTCAAAAGACAATGGCGGTGGAACCACACTAATAATTTAGTTGACTTTTACATTCAGTGTTTGCATAAAAGAAAGGGAAATATTTATAATTCATTTATAAATTAATTAATTTATTAATTAATGTATTGATGGTATCAATAAATGTGGACATGTCTCGAGGGAGAAAAGGGGGACTGACATCTTAGCCAGAATTGAATGGAGAGGATAAGGGTAGTAATGGGGAGCATTGAGTCGGCAGGGCATACATGGGATAAGATGGAGAAGAGAGGAAGAAGGGGAGGATCTTTTATCTTAGTTATTTTGGGAGAAGTTTTTTTGGAGAGGAGGGATAGAAATTTCAGAGCAGAGCTGAAGGGAGCTGAAAGGGTTTTTTTTTTTGCTGGAGATTTTCTAAGGGGATATAACTAGTTGGCTTGTACTCGGTTTGGGCTCGGGGGTCCAAAGGGGTACCTTTGGAACTGGGTGGTCGGCGAGAGCTCGCCAGTTGGCAGGGTGGCAAAACTGTTTGGAAAGGTTGAGTTTCAGGGTTGTGGAAAGAGTTTGATTGCAGGTCTATAACAGGGCAAGGGAAGCAGCGAAACAGGGCAAAGGAAGCAGCAAAACAGAAGGGATCTACTAGCTATTTGCAGGTATTTTCCTCCTTGCAGGTATAATGACCCCTTTCTAACTCTGTCAATATTCATTACTTCATGTTATAACAGAAATTAAATTGAATGAGAAAATGCATTTATATATATACTGTACACCTGCACAAGGGTAGTAAATGTTAGAAATAAATTTGACATGCAAATGAAAATTTGTTATATTTTTTTTAGACATGAAATTTAACCAAATTAGACAAAACGGAAACAAAACAGAGATATGAAACACTATGTCAACAATGTTAGAAGGATCTTTATTTATGAACTTAGATTATCTAGGACTGGGGTCCTACATATGGTATCAGAGCCATGGTTCCAAATTTGGAACCAGAGGGCTCATTACAGAAGCTTGTTGCAGAAGCTTAAGACCTGCATGAAACATGAAACATGAGGAAAGTGAGAACTCTATATTCTAAATAAAGTAACTACGTTATTATTTACAGGAACATGAAAATACTGATATAAATAGGATCTAAATCCCTATTAGAGAAATACTTGGGGTAAATTATACTTGCTGCTGCAAATGAAATTAAAGGCAGAAACTTTAAATTTTCTTTTATAAAAAAAAGAAGAGAAGAGACAGAAATAAATTTTACATATCTATATATATATATAGATATAGCAAATTTGTTTATATGAAAAAAAAAATTAATTATATAGGTGTAAAAAAAAAAAAAAAGGTTTATAATTAGAAAAAAAAATGTATGAAACCATATTTAATAAATTATAGATCGACAAAAGATTTCAATTTTTTTTTATATACATGCTATTGTAATAAAATTTAATGAATACTTATGTATCTATAATAAACAAATGAAATATATATTCGTACGTTAGACATAATTGAAATGCATATCATTTTATATATATAGGGATTCAAAAAAATAAACAACTATCCTTAATCTATATATATATATATAAGGAAAAAAAAATAAAATTATGAAATACATATAAATAATATATATTAGTATAACAAAAAAAAAAAACATTGTTGTAAAATGTATAATGAAATAGTTTTTTTTTGTTGTGTTTTATTGCATAAAATAAATAAACTTCAAATTCAACTCGACTATAGCAGGCAGAGATAAAATTCTAACGCAGAGTTTCAAAGGCTAAGGTTTTATGGTGTACAGCCAATTGGCCATACAGTTATGTAAAGGCGCATTACTTCAAAGTATAATCTAGGAATGCTAACCTAACTTTCAGGTTGCGATGATAAAATCCAAAATTAATGCCGGGTACTAATTGTTTTGAGACGACTCTGTTCATAAAGAAAATCGCAAAGGCTGGGCGCTATTTCTTATACAGAGATCCGAATAAACTTGAATTTGGTATCGAACTCAGATCGGTAATAAAAATACATTTAAAGGAAAACCCAACTTTCCTCAAAAGATGCAGAAGTATAACTTACACTACACAGGTTTATATTTCTACCAAACTCAGAACGCAGAAACCTTGTTAGTGTGGAGGTCAATTTAAACGTCAACTCGAATGTGATACGGTCCGATCCCAATATATTCTATAATCTACAATCTATATAACTAATAAGGGAAGAGTCTGTGCGCGCGGAAGGGAGGAAGGGGCGCCTGGGGGCCGCCGCCATTCCCAAACTTGCTAACAGCTAAAACCACATGTAATAACCATAATACAATATGCTAAACGTGATTGCTTGGTATTCAAACTATTAATCTCTAAATAGAACATTGTTGGCATGGTTTTTTTTAGGGAACTCAAAAACACTTAAACATAAACCCTGACAGCGATCCGAGCACAAAAAATACTTAATCTAAACGGGAAAACAAAAGGTCTGAGCAACAGGGGTTACCATGACAGGAATAGCGGTTTGTGTGGATTTGAGAGAAACATTCTGATGCGTGTCCGCATTTGCAACGCATTTACTGGTGAAACTCCTCTTCATATGTAATCTCCGTGTAATGGCTGCTGGAGATGCTATGGGATGGACATTTCCAACCCACCGAGGGTACAGTTCGACATTGCATTGTCATGGGTTATGCAGAAAGGGAGTGCAGGATTGAAGAGGAGTGTCAATGGCCCTCGCAAGCATTTTTCACAGCTTCTAAAGCAACCTGCCTATATCAGCACTAGCTTTACTCGGTTTCAAAACGGATTTAGATTTCTTGGTGTGCTAGTGCGGGCGGTGGGAGGCTGCGTGGAGGAAGACCTGCCGCAGAGGGAGGAGGCCACGGGCCTGTCTACGCTAAGGGAGAAGGAGGAGAGCCGCAAGCCCACCGACCTATGCATGGGAAGGAGGAGAGTTGAGGTTGTACGGGGGATAGCGCATGTCTGCACAGGGAGGGTATTGGGCCCAACCCTAGCTCTCAACACCAGCAGTGCGTCATGTGACCGTAAGCCAAGCTCAGGGGAGAGCCCACAAACGCCATCCATCCTCCGAGGGCCTTCCTTGGCATAGAAAGGGAAGGCCACGACCTGTGCGTGAAGAGAAAGCCACGACCGGGCCTGTGCAGGAGGGGGTTAAACCAAAAGAAAAACTGAGAGTTTACCTTCCAAGCTGAGCAATGAGCCCCATTTCTCCTGGACGCCTCCAAAATTACCAATGCTTCCATAGATGGCAGCCCTTTCGCGCAGGAGGGGATGAATCTCGAACCCACAGCTCGACGAAATCCTCCATAGAGAGCCAAAGTAGCAGTAACCCCTTCAGCACTGTCTACCTGAAAACGCCGACAGACTTCAAAGCTCTTGCTTCCAACAGAAGATCCTCCGCTAAAATTAGAAGAACATCCGCCATTGCCATCGTCCGAAAATCCAGTTTCGAACCCCACCAAAGTCCCTGAAGAAAATGATACAAAACAAGCAAATCTTGCAGAGTCTGCAGATGGAAAAGGCTCAAACCAATCGAATCAGGCAGAGTGTGGTGAAGAAAATGATGTGAAAGAGCCCCGCGAAGAAAATGGTCATAAGAACAAACCTTCGCCGACGACCTCCGTGGAGCTGTCCGGTAAATTCTGTAGGAGCCAAGCTGAGATGCAGATCTTATCCAGTAGGGCGAACTGTAATGGTGAAATCCATGAATGAGAGAAGCTATGGAAGCTTTAGCCAAGCAACTACATGGAGTTGCAGACCCTAGCTTGCCGAAAATCTAAAGAGAAAATGACCGACATCCCACGGATAGGCCCTTTTAGGGTTTAGCTAATTTTTTTTAATATTTACCTGGTGCATGGCCGTGGGAGGATGTGATGAGGACGCGTGCGTCTCATGCAAGGATGCGACGGGTCCATCAAGATATTATGGTTAGGATATTATTTGAACAATTTAAAATTATTATTTAAATTTTGTAAATCTATAAATTGTTAAATATTTAATAATATTATTATAATTCAATGTTATCAATTATTGAATGATAATTATTTAAAGTTATCTTTTCATTAAAATTAAATTTGGTTAATTTTTATTAGCACAATTATAAAATTATTTAAAATTTAACAAAATTATAATTCCATTTTAGTGTTATTCCATGAATTATAAATTAATAATTAATAATTAATATGAATTATGGTTTAGTTTTACAATATATATATATATTATTAATTATTAAAAATTAATTAAGGTTTATATCTCATGTTAGGATTAGTAAAATTATATTTCCTTAATTAATTAACTTTATAATTTAAGAATCTTATAATAAAATTTTAGGTTTAAATTGTAAAGTAAATTGAATTGGTTATAGGATTAGGAGTTGACTTGAAAGTTAGATTGAGTGACATAAGAGGGTTCATGCGCGGGCTCACGGCAAGAGGGCAAGTGTAACCTCGCAGTAGATATACATAGATGACTGCCTAAGACATGAGAGCAATCCAATGCCTTGCGTTTTACCAAAGACATAGTATCTTACCTCACGAATCACATGATTGATGCCGGTTGTGGGATCATGTAGCCCATCATCCTCGTACCTTCTCCATATAAAGAGGTTCGTTAATTTCTATAATCAATGAAAGAGACATTTTTCTATACCAAGGAGTGTCGCATTTGATGACAAGTCATCGAGGATTCTACTTAAGTATCATAGGGAAAGTTATATCATTGTACATAATCTATAAGAGTAGAATAAATGCATTAAATGGAAGAAGGGAGACTGTCGTGTAGGAGAGGGGGTGAAATTTCAAGGCAAATTGTCTACTTATTGCATGATGTATCATGAGGTGTGACATGGTGTTTAGACCAAATTATTAAAAGCTCGGTAATGTTGAGCTTACTCACGTTGAGTGCATCCGTTTGTGGAGTAATCTGTGTTCAATTGTTGAGGGAGGACAACACTTGGTATACTTAATGAAATAATTGCTTCTACCACCTTATAAGTAGGTGACCCTTTTGGTTAATCTAAAGAACTACAAGAAGAGATAAATATAGCAATTTCAATGTTCACACGGGTTACCTCTATACTTGGGTGTGAATGGGAAGGAGTCTTGACGTGATGGAGGTGTGGCATCGAGTCCAAAACAACTAGTGTTGTGAGTGGGATATCTTGGTTTCATTTGGTTTATATAAAACATTTGCATCCTTATCAATAAATTGATAACTTATGTTCGATATTAGGTCCCATGTGTGTGTTTTCTTATGATAATTTAAGATGAGGCTATGTATTGTGTCGAATGCCCAAATACAAAAGGATGAGAGGGATGACATTTGTTATATTATTATGAACAAGGTAGCTTGTGAACTAATGAAAACATTAAAAGTACTAAGAATACATTTTGAAGAGCATTAAATGAAGTGATGCATTATAACGACTAGACATGTAAATTGGTAGGGACTAAGATGTTTGAACGTGATAATGATATCAATAGATATATATATGCGATAAGTAAGGACAACATAAATTCAAATAGGTAAAAGACATGATGTTTCAACAACACATGATTACCATGAGAGTGTTAGTGATAGAAAGAATGGTACAAAAGGAAGAATTATTTCAAACCTAGTATGGGAGGAGGTGAATGGATATATGAAATTTAAATTTTGTTACGACAATATGTTATGGATGGCATGCAAGCTAACAACCAAAGTATGGCCATTATTAAAAGTTACTAATATATATATATGTAATAATTGTTGTATGCCATTATAGAAGTAATATGAGGGACGTGAGTTGTAATGAAGGTAAAAAGGGAACTATCGCCACATTGGCAGATAGGGTTATCCTAGGAGAGTTAAAAAAAAAAAAGGGTTAGTAATGATATACTATAATTATGGAGTGAAAGTAAATACATAATTGTCGTAAAAAGCGCATATTTAGACGATGAAATATAAGTGGTTGATTCATAAATCATGGAATGCACTATCCATAGTGGTATCAAGGATGAAAAAAAAAAGGGGGGGGGATTAAGGCAGCATAAATAAGATTTGGACATTTAACTTAGTCCCTAACTGGAAGAGTATAATGACATATGATATTCAGTAAAATCTTGTGACAACTAAAGTAGTTGGCAGTAATAATAAGGGAAGATCGTAATAGAAGAAATGTGCATGTATTATCAAGCTCGGGTAAGACAAAAAAAAAATTGGGTACGTCGAATGAATACATGATCTTGATCTTCACTCTTTAGGGTAAATTAAAAGTTGATCGAAAATAGATGGGGTTGTAAAATCGTAAAATTTTATGAGGAACCTAGATAGTCATGTTAGGAGGAAATTCGTAATGGTGTGATGCTATCATGTGAAGGAATGACCTTATATCATAATTTAAGTTGTAAACAACAAAAATGATATATCGCAAGATGCATAAGTCATATTTCTTGAAAGTGGTTCATAAAGTAATGCATTGATGGGAAAATGGTGTGTGATGTATGGCTTAGAAGTAGTCAATTACTTAATGGAAAAATTTGGATCTTGGAACGAATTCGACTTGATTTTAACCTAAATTTAGCCCTAAGTATGGTTATATAGTGTTTTGAAGGACATTGTTGAGTGTGCCTAGTTTGGAATTTCCTAAGGTACCCCACATTAGCATAGGTTGTTGATGATGTGTTAATTGCAAGATTTCTCATATTCATGTATGAGCAAGTAATGGTATCACACATCCAAGTAATATTGTGCATGGAATGAATTTATGTAGGTTTAAAAACAACAACAACTCCTACTACGACTAAAACAACGAGAACGACAACAACAAAATTGCAACATATCGATTATAAGCATGTCGATGACAAGTGACCATTAAGATAAGTAAAGGGGTTAAACCACATGAGCAACGACCATAGTGTTTGGTAAGGTGTGAGAACACATGAGCTCATTTGCATGTTGTGATGGAAGTATTGTTAATATAGTATAAGTAATGATGAGTAAGGATTATAATGTTAGTGTGCACAAATACGTAAGAGTTGCCATCTTGTGTAATTAATGGATTATGAATAAAAAGAATTAATAAGTGTAACTTAGATACTGAAGTAATAGAGTAGATAAGATTAGTGGATTAACATAGATCTGTGAATGAAGGAAATGGGTATGTTAAGGTAAGGGATAGTTAAAGAAATAGTACCAAACATAGGACAATGATGTAAAGATTACAAGATAAATGGAAATGCAGTCGAAGATAAGTTCTAGTTGAACTTGGAAAGTTGTTAATGATGATATGGAATTTCTCCTTAATGTTTAAACTGTAGTCTCAATAGGTGTATCATTTAAACCAACAACATTTAAATAAAGAGCATGATGGCCTCATAATTTATCACTAATAATAAATCTTGATATAGAGAAATGGCGTAAGTCAAAGTGAAATTAATTAAAGATAAGGTCCGATTAAAGAGTCATTTAATTTAACAAGGATGTTGAATATTCTATGGGTTAAGAATGGTAATGAACCTTGAGTAGTCAAACCAACAACCTATGTGAATGTTAAACGAAATATAAGGACAACTCCAATAAGATTAAAATTGTAGATGTCGTATGTATATTTAGGAAGTGGCCCAGTAGGGAAAGTACACCCTAGGTTTAGCTACCTAGGAGGACGCATAGATCATGCATCGTGATGGTTCCACACTATTTTGACCATAACTTCGGGACGAAGTTTCCTGAAGGGTGGGTGTATGTAACGCCCCGTTTTGACATTACTACCTGGAACATTATTATATGTTGTATATGCTTGATTATGAGACTTCGACGGTTTGACGACACTGTGGACAGGTGGTTCTATTATTTTGTTGATATAAATATGTGTGTGTGCGATGTTAGTATTAGGATACGTAGTCATGTTAGATATGTATCATGTGTTAGTTATGTCTCATATATGCAAGTTAATGAATGATGGGTACGTGGATACCGTTAAAGTTATTGTTGAACGAAATAATGTTATATCAAGTGTATGGTGAAAATAATGAATGGATTATTGTTGTTATGTTATGAAGAAATGCATGTATACATGTTGAGGATTTGTGCACGATATTCGAGATTGTATTTCGACGACTGACTTACAGGTTAAAAAGGCTAAGTGATAGCTGGGTCCTATGAGGTGGGAGAGCCTCGGGGACATGGACTCCGAAAGATAAACGGTATGCAGGTGATGCATTATTTACTTTCGCATGATTATTATGATGTTTATTATGATGTATGGGTGGGGTGGGGTTTCATGAAACTCAACCGCCCAGATTGGTTATACGATGACAAACCGAGTACAGGTGCAACGCAGTTATTATGTCAGGTAGACATAGTCCCTTGTTCCATTAGGGGGGTGGAGGCTTTACCCACCGTTTATCCCCGAAACCCAGAGTCATGGGAGGGCTGTGCTACGGCGCGCTCCCCAAGGTGTGTGATGATGACTGGTGGTTGCCTGCTGGGGAAGCTTGGTCGATGTAGTCGACACTTCCGCTTACGGGTTCTAGCTGGAACCGGTCATGATTTGACATTTCAGGGTAGTCCAGCAGAGGACAGGATAGGATGTGGAAGTTAGTGATGATGTAGGTAGATAGGTGTAGAGTGAAGTAGGGGTGAAAACAAGATCTAACTGTGTGTGTGAAAAACCCTGATTGATTATTTATCATAACTCGGTAACGTATGAATTGTCGTAACTTAATAAAATGCAGTTAGGTAAAAAGGAGACACCTTGCAAACTATGTTAGAACATGTGTCAGTAAACAGTAAGTTTCATGATTATGATTGACGTGTGTGAGTTATTACTGTTAGTGTACTTACGCGAGGTATGTAAGCAGTAGCTACGCTTACATAACTCGCCTACATATTTATGAATTGCGTGAAATATTGCTGAGTAATAATGTTAATTAATGTCGCTTAATAATTAATTATTGGACATTAATGATTAATAAACAAGTTACGGTTAAATTAATAGTAAATAATGCAATTGGTTAGTAACGCTTAATTAAATTTTAATGAGTTTGATTAGTAAAGACTAAGGGTTAACACGTTAAATGATTATTGTAATGTTAATTAAAGTAGTATTAAATTGATAAGTTAATATTAATTGCACGGTTAGATAATTAGTTAAACTGTATGGATAAGAATTAATTTATATCTATTAAATTTTATGATGACCATGCAGAAGCTAGTTGGAACATAGGATAATTTACGAATAGATGTAATATGAAATTGATAAACAAGTGTTGGGTACACACTTCGGAATTTTCATGAAAATGATAAATCAATTATAAGTTAATCAATTATGAATTAATTATAATTTAATTATGAATTAATTATAATTTAATTATGAATTACTTATAAATTAATTGTGAATTAATTATGAATTAATCACGAATTAATTATGAATTAGTTCTAAATTAACTGTGAATTAATTATGAATTAATTACGAATTAATTTTGGAAGACATTACCTTATGCCATTTTATATCAAAGTTTATAATTATATTGTATTTTAGTTAATAAATTAAAATATTAATTAAATTGTAATTATGACCACTTCAAAAGACAATGGCGGTGGAACCACACTAATAATTTAGTTGACTTTTACATTCAGTGTTTGCATAAAAGAAAGGGAAATATTTATAATTCATTTATAAATTAATTAATTTATTAATTAATGTATTGATGGTATCAATAAATGTGGACATGTCTCGAGGGAGAAAAGGGGGACTGACATCTTAGCCAGAATTGAATGGAGAGGATAAGGGTAGTAATGGGGAGCATTGATTCGGCAGGGCAAACATGGGATAAGATGGAGAAGAGAGGAAGAAGGGGAGGATCTTTTATCTTAGTTATTTTGGGAGAAGTTTTTTTGGAGAGGAGGGATAGAAATTTCAGAGTAGAGCTGAAGGGAGCTGAAAGGGGTTTTTTTTTTGCTGGAGATTTTCTAAGGGGATATAACTAGTTGGCTTGTACTCGGTTTGGGCTCGGGGGTCCAAAGGGGTACCTTTGGAACTGGGTGGTCGGCGAGACCTCGCCAGTTGGAAGGGTGGAAAAACTGTTTGGAAAGGTTGAGTTTCAGGGTTGTGGAAAGAGTTTGATTGCAGGTCTATAACAGGGCAAGGGAAGCAGCGAAACAGGGCAAAGGAAGCAGCAAAACAGAAGGGATCTACTAGCTATTTGCAGGTATTTTCCTTGCAGGTATAATGACCCCTTTCTAACTCTGTCAATATTCATTACTTCATGTTATAACAGAAATTAAATTGAATGAGAAAATGCATTTATATATATACTGTACACCTGCACAAGGGTAGTAAATGTTAGAAATAAATTTGACATGCAAATGAAAATTTGTTATATTTTTTTTAGACATGAAATTTAACCAAATTAGACAAAACGGAAACAAAACAGAGATATGAAACACTATGTCAACAATGTTAGAAGGATCTTTATTTATGAACTTAGATTATCTAGGACTGGGGTCCTACATGGATCTTGTTCTCCTTATCCCTATAATTGTTGGCTCCATTTTGGGTGTAGTCAATAAGAAGGATGACAACTGTGCGCGAGTGTGTGAGTGTTAATGCTAGGATGATGGATGGAAATCTAAGATTGTTTTGTTTGTATGATTGAAGAAATTGTTGCACGGATGAGATTAGAATTCTCATATATTCTTCAGGAGATGCCTCATGATGAGAGAAAATTTAAGCAGCTAAATTTCCCCCTCCTCTAACTGGATTGTTTCAACAATTGCACGTTGGTCTACTGCAAGTGACACACGATCCCATTCATCAACCCAGTCCATGCATTCACATTCATCCCATTCACCACTGCTGCAAGGGATGGAAAAGCAAGCAAGCGTTCACGCCCATATTTCAAATAAGGGGTTGTTTGAGCTTCGAACTAAATGAAATCTACATGTTCCTTGTACTGTGCCGCAACTATAGGAACACGATCGATCTATGTCAAACACTCGCCAAAAATTTCTTACCACCATCCTTCCACTAATGATGTTTGTTGATCTCTTGCTTAGTCTGACATTGTTGCAGAGCACCATTGAACTATGGTTTCTGCATCTCAGATATGAGGTTCCGTGTTAAACCTCATCTCTTCCCTTCGTAGTGCGGTCTTGATGCATGCACCGGCCCCATCATGCTCTCCTTTTCCGTGCCCGGTCTCAAAATAGTTCTAGATATGTGGCACATTATAAGTCTTATGTAAAATACTCATCCATTGGAATACTCTGGCATTTTTTAACTGGACCGCACAACCATCCGACCATATCCAATGTTGATCCATCTGTATATCTCTCTCCTTCAACTATTCATAGAAAATTTGAAAACAATGTTGCACATAATGCAGATCATGGGTTCTATCATCACTTATGTAAAAGTTTGACTCCTTCAGTATTATCCTCTTGTCATAGCTTCTCTCTGGCCCATGCCTATACATAATATGTACCACGATGCTGACTTGGTATGAATGGTAGTATTGACTCTGGATTTCATTTTGTGGCTGAAGGGTGTAATTTTCTACAAAATCCACAAGTGACACTATGGTTCACACAAGAAATGTGTCCCTGCATTTTCTGTACTACTCATCTTGCCATCACGCTACATGCACATGTTGAACATACTACTCTGTTTTCTTGTAGAAATCCGTCAAGAAGTCACATACTAGTACCTATTACCATGAAAATAAGGGAAATATTACAATGTGGCCTTTGGAAAAATGTATATGTCATAAATTGAACATGTAATATGAAAAATATGCAATATTCATTTGTACCTGTGACTTCACTAATGAAATATTTTTACTTTCCCTGGCACTGTCTAATTGATAGGTTACGTACTTGAAGCTCTGGATCTCCACGCCCATCCTGCCAAATTCGTGCTCCTTGCTTTAATGAATGCAATAGTTCAAAAGAGAAAACCCATTGCACCTAGAACATGTCCCATATGGACACAATTTTTCATAATACTTTTGTCCTTCGCGCCTTGGACACATGATGTTGTGGATAAAGTCTCTTCATGCATTCGGTGGTAGTATGGATTCATTGCAGCCCTGCACAATGTTAGTATGCAAATCACAAAATATATGTTTATATGTGTCATAATAATATTCATATTCTACGTGATATCTACAACAACAGGTCTTCCGATCAATGCATATACAAACGTACCATGGTTTGCATTTCTCAAAGGACCTTTGGCCCAGGTTCAATTTTGTGTGCTCATTCCCGAATCTCTCATAGAGTTCAGTCTGTGTGGTGTCAAGGAAGTGTTTAACATGGGGTTCACGTTTAGTAGACCCTTTTCTCAGCTTTAGCACGTCTCTTTGGTTTGATGAAGGTCTGGTATGATCATGAAAAAAAATTTGTACTAAGTCCTTAACATCATCAATTAGCTTCCTATCTCCACGAGGAAACCTACCAACAAAAGCTCAACAATCGTTTCCACCCGGAGTGTCAAGATTTTCTCTTATAACAGAGTACTTTTTAATAGTTTTTCTATTTAATTTGAGTATGTGAGAAGTGTGTGATAGTAGGCGATGTTGCCTTATGGACTTGCATACAACTGATTCCGCTAAAACATGACGAGCCGCACAAAGATCTTTTGTACGAGACGTCTTCCCAATCGCATTAAATGCAGATTCGATATTTCTAACAATATGACTGCTAGACTCTAAACTTTTAACTATCTTTATGCCCAAAATTCTCCTAACAACATCTAAACAATGCGACTTTAACAAACATAACAATAATTGGCATTTACCTGCATCACCTTTGGATTCAAAATATTCCTTGACAATTTTGTTGCATTGCCATTCGATAGTGCATTTTGGAAACTTACCCTCAAGGCCCGACATAGCACTTTCATCCACATGAATACGTCTAGGAGTTCTTCTTCTTACACTGGACAGACGAGGTAGGGAGGGTAGACATGAGACATGAATACCAAAGCTTGTTTGTTGTGGTGCTTCGTTTAGAGATTGGGCCATAATGGGAGTGTGGTCGACATGGTTGTGGTCTTCTTGGGGATATTGAAAATTAAGCAAGGCTTGTATGTCCATCTCTACACATGCAACATCTCCCAATATTCTCGTGTCGTGAGGAACTTCAGCATGACTCGTTGATGGATTGTTGGTTGGAGATTGTGTTGATGTTGGAATTTGAGTTGGGTCCATTGGGTGCGACCGCTCTACCTGTGGTTCTGAACAAGAGGTTGTCATGTCAACAACTATGTTAGGATCAGTGGCAGGATCAGGGGAAATGACAGGACCATGTCTCACTCTTTCCATTCCCAACCTGGCCTTTTCTCTTAAGTCATTGACCTTTTCAATGGGAAGATTCCTTCTATATTTTTTTGTTATGTTACATGAGTTTTCCCATCTCCAAAAGTGTCTTTAACAAAACTATCAGGCCTACCCCTGCAAAAGAAACAACAAATAAGATATTAGTTCCATTATACAATGAACTTGACACATTCCAACATAACTTACCACTTTACAAATTAACACATACAACTATAGACTATGTTGGTTTATTTGTGTTCGAATAAACATCATTATCCCTTACAATTCCAATCAATATAGATGATGGTTGGTCAAGTGTAGAGTGGAGAAACTGGTGTCTTTCCTAGCCATGAATTCATAAAAATTATGGTAGTAACACCCTACAACAGAGATCGCTAGAGATGCCTTGGGAATAGTTTGATAGTTTTTCTACATCAAATAAGGTAAAGAGAATAAGTTTACTAATTACACAATGAGGAGGTTGCAAATTTCCCCGAGGAAGGATAATTCAATGAGGTAGAGGCAAGTAGTCAAGCTCAATGGCACAATATTAAAGAAACATTACGATAAACATAGCATGAAGATGAGAGCATGGAAAAAATTTCATGAACTAATCAATATGGACCCTCTCCCATGATTGCTTCTTAGGATTTTATTCAAATTGAAGAGGCTCAAGAGAGAACCTCATCATAGATGGGAATGTGTGGGAGAGGAATAGTTTGATAGTTTATGCTATAGGTTTTGCTATGGTGTACAATGTGTAAAATATTGAGGTTTATTAAACCATTTATTTGTATTTTTTTCAAATGAAAAATAGTTTATGCTAGAGATGCCTTGTGAATAGTTTGATAGTTTTTCTACATCAAATAAACATAGCATGAAGTTGAGAGCATGGAAAAAATTACATGAACTAATCAATATGGACCCTCTCCCATGATTTCTTCTTAGGATTTTATTCAAATTGAAGATGCTCAAGAGAGAACCTCATCATAGATGGGAATGTGTGGGGGAGGAATAGTTTGATAGTTTATGCTATAGGTTTTGCTATGGTGTACAATGTGCAAAAGATGGAGGTTTATTAAACCATTTATTTGTATTTTTTTCAAATGAAAAAGAGTTTATGTTAGAGATCCCTTGGGAATATTTTGATAGTTTTTCTACATCAAATAAACATAGCATGAAGATGAGAGCATGGAAAAAATTTCATGAACTAATCAATATGGACCCTCTCTCATGATTGCTTCTTAGGATTTTATTCAAATTGAAGAGGATCAAGAGAGAACCTCATCCATACCATCCTTGTGTGAAGTCAAAATATATTCATGGTAATAAGTATTTGCTTACTTTGCATACTTCATCTTGTCTAGTGTTCATATGAGTTTTTTTAGATGTGAACTTGGGAATTCTTCTTGTCAAATTCATTGTTGTCTATGCATGGATATTGCTGTAGGAATATGATAAAAACAAAAAGGCATGGGAGAATCTCAAATCTTGTGAATGAAAAGAATTATTTACAATTCACCATACCTATATAAATGATCTCCACTTGCAATGGAAACAAGTAGCTTGAATGTATCCACTAGATTCCAAGACCACTGAAGATGTTTGTTAGATTCCAAGAGTGATTTTGTGTCCAATAGATCAATGAGTGTCCAAAATATCAATGAGTGTGAGCCAATAAGCAACCTGTAAGAGCTTGAAACCCACGAAAGAAAGAAATCCCATGTTTTTTGGTAGAATTCCCGGGAATAGAGAACTCTGTTTTTTTTAAGTAGCAACAGACACGCACACACGTGTTTAAATGCACGCACATGTGTTTAAATGCACGCATGCGTGTTTGTACCACGTACACGTCACTAGCGTGTACGCGCTAAAACACGCGCACGCACCCCTGCATAACGTTTACACCATTTATTACCCAATGTTTACACCATTTAATGCTAAACCTTCTCCCACTTCAAAAATATTTGCATAAATTGGACTCGGTGATGAAATTTGAAGGGTGGGTCTTAATTTTTATTGGAGGGAATTTGTTCTTGGAGTCCTTCAAAGATGAAGGGCAATTTAAATAATTGTACTTCATTTGACAAGTATAAATTAACTAAACCCTTCCCCCCAAAAATTTCAAAAAACAAATATTGCCCATCCAAATTTTTACAATCTTAAATAATTGAGCACTCCTTAATATCTACATGATAAAATGGTATCTTTTCAATAAAACCGAATTTGAACACATTAATTTGACATATATGTAACATTA